>BQNB010053010.1:0-40222 GCA_026074375.1 Tanacetum coccineum
ATTAATTCAATAAATAAATAAAATCTTTGACCAACAACTTTTGTAATTATATTTTAAACACATGTTTTTTGTTGATAAACAGATTATGTCTTCACGCATGGACAACCTTGCTCACTTAAAAATCCCCCTTCAAAGTATATTATCAGCGACCAACAACTTTGATGACAAAAATGTAGTCGCCAGAGGTGGGTATGAAAATAGTCACACGGGACAGCTCTCGTGGTCCGGTGAGTTGATTGCAATTTATGCACGGAGGTTTAATAAGGATAGAGATGAAATGTTTTGGACTGAGGTTTCGATGCTTTCAAGTCTCGAGCACCGAAATCTGGTTTCATTAGTCGGCTTTTGTTATGAAAATGGTGAAAAGATCATCATAATCAGGCGTGAGATAAGCGGAAGTCTCAGCAACCATCTAAGTGATGCTACGTTGTTGACATGGGTTCAAAGATTGAAGATATCGGTTGGTCTTGCGCATTCGTTGAGCTACATTCATTATGACGAGTCACGCGATTTTAGTGTGCTACATCGAGACATCAACAGTACCACAGTTTTATTAAATGATAACTTGGAGCCGAAGTTATCTAGCTTTGGAAAGTCAATAAAAATTGAAGCATCTCAAAGGCACCATTCTTTCCATAATAGTAAAGTGTGGAGTAGGAATGGGTATACAGACCCAATTTATAAAAACACCAAAAGTGTGAACCACAAGACGGATGTGTACTCCCTTGGGGTAATATTATTTGAACTATTGTGTGGTAGGATATCAGTAAGTGACGATCAAGATAATAAGTATTTGGCTCCGGTGGCAATTTTTCATTATAGGGAGAAAACACTCTATGATATCATTGATCCGGATATATGGAAACAAATGGATCCGCGATCATTCGATATTTTCGCGGAAACAGCGTATGAGTGCTTGAATGCAGAACAATCGCACCGCCCAAATATAGATCAGATTGTCACAAGACTTGGGAAAGCGTTGACGCTTCAATTGGAACGTGAAAATGCTGTAAGACAATTTTTTTTTCTCTTTATCTTTTTATCACAATAACGTACTACTCTATGAAACGAGCATCAATTATTTACTTATTGCTGTATTTGTTGTCGTTGATGTTAAAGGAACACACATCACTTGTAAACGAAGTTGGAGGGCCATCATCCAGTCATGAGGAGGTATTTAATTTTATTTAGTCTTGTTGTAAGCCAATGAAATCATTAAAAAAAGAGAAAAATGTCAAAACAATAAAGAAAGATGCGAGAAGAGAAGGGGTAGAATCGTTTGTGCAGAGCAAAAGAATTTGAAATAAAATATGAACTATTAGGCAATGATACTTTATAATGCAATTTTCAGCCTCAAAGTTTTGTTATTGACAGTGAACAATAAGAAACCACTGCTTATGGGATGCTTAAAACAAAGTCACCAGAAATGGTTGTCATTGTTGTTGGGTACTTCTCAAAAACATATCGAGTATTACTAGACAAGGATATAAATGTCTTTTCCAGTTAGTATTATTTGTCCTAAAAGGAGGTTCTAGTCATACAAATATAAGAATATGTTAAGTTATAAAACTTATAAAGGTTATTTTGTAGTTATTATGAATTTAGATGGTTGATTATAGCATTTACCAACTTCATTTACCGACGTTCCACCCTGAATTTAATTTAGAGGGTTAATTATAGCATTTATAAACAAGTATAAAGGTCATTTTGTAGTTATTATTAATGATTAACCTCACTCAAGTTATCCACCCTGAAAATCTGCACACTTTGTAATGTTATCTTATTTGGTACATAGGGATCAACGAGTTACTTCACATCCAAAGGCGTTGAATCCAGTTCCAACAAAAAGACAATGTCTTCCCTCGAATACCTTTCTCACTCACAACTCAGCTTTAAAGATGTAAAATCTGCAACCAACAACTTTCAGAATATCATAAAAGATAAAGTGCTTAAAAGAATTTACCAAGGCCGTATGTTACATTACGGACAGTTCGTCGATATTGTTGTATGGAAGTACTTTCATCTTTTTAAAGAAGATAACAGAAAGTTTAGGATCGAGAAGTCGATTCTTTCTAGTCTAAATCATACGAATCTAGTGTCTGTTATTGGGTTTTGTGAGACGAAATACAATTTGTTTTCTGTATACAAGAAGGAGGCCAACGGAAGTCTCAACGAACATCTAAGTGACGAGACCCTCACATGGATGCAAAGGTTGAAGATTTGTGTTGGTGTTGCAAATGCATTGAGTTACATCCATTATGATGCTGGACGTGATTTTAGTGTCATACATTGCAACATCAGGAGCTCGAAAATTTTACTAGATGACAAATGGGAACCCAAGTTATCTGGTTTTGAATATTCATTGAAAAATACAGTAGCTCGGAGGCATCGTCTTCTTCTTACTCGTGATGTTAACGAGAATGTATACCTGGACCCAAAATATAAAAAGACTGGAGGTCTGACCCACAAGTCGGATGTTTATTCATTTGGTGTTGTGTTATTGGAAGTCTTGTGCGGAATGAGTGCAACAGATGATGATGAAGACAAAGACATAGACGAAGACGATGATGATGAGTTGGGAGAGGGGTTATTAAGTCAACTGGCCAAGTCTCATTTGGATGATATGATCGATCCACATTTACGAAAAGAGATGGACCCGGAAGCATTCAAAATCTTCTCAGAGACAGTATATTGGTGCATAAAAGAGGATAGAGCAGATCGTCCATATATCGATCAGGTTGTCAAAAGACTTGAGAAAGCTTTGGAACTTCAGTGGAAACATGAGAATCCAGTTAAGCGTACGTCATCCATTCAATTGAAGGTACGTAATTAATTTACATAAACTTTTAATTTAAGGCCGATTATCCTAATTAATAAACTAGTGTTGCAACCATATAACCACTAATCCACTACCTCACTAGAAATGCCAATTTGACGTTTCTTGTCATTTTGTCAAGTGTCAAAAAATCACTACCTTACTTAAACGTGTATTATTATCATCATTTGACATTGTATTTTATATTTCCTAGAGTATACCACAGTATCATAAAACTAAAAAACTATCATATAAAAATAAGATGTTTTTAGAAAGGCAGCAATATCATTAGACCACAAAGGAAAAAAAAACATATATAATACAAGGCATCCTCCTTAGTTAAACAAGCTAATTAAGAGAGCGAGAAACCGAAAAGAAAACGAAAATACAAGCCGACATACACAAACGACAACCACGAACAAACTAACAACTACCCGATTATTTGTGACAACGAATTGGATCCGAACACCAATCTACCCAATTCAAATTTAAACTCTTAACTCGGTTTCAATCCAAAAGAACCAAAAAGTGTCGCATAAATGCACATTCTTACACTTTTTTATCCAGAAATTGGAAACAATAATAAATACAATAGTATTTATGGAACACTTTCTCGATAAAAAAGTTTAAGAATGACGCACGTACGAGTTCCAATTTCTCGTTCAACACATTTGTCATACACGTAGAAAAGTCATTTCGTCATTTTAAGAAAGCTATTGTTCATGATGGTTAAACTATATATTGTTGAGAAGTTAAAAAAAAATAGATAAAAAAATCTAAAGCGTAAAGTTGTAAAGTGAAATAGAGAAAAGTTATGTTTATTATCCTAACTAAGTTTACTTATTAGACAAATTTCTTGTCCTAAGAACCTATATCACTGTTAATCTACAGTGACTACCCTCACATAATTATCAAGATGACTAATGTTAGTATTAAAATGGCTTATGTTATTGGTACCCCCTAAAAAGCCATTTGTACCTTCCTTTGGTTTTTCTGGTTTTATTTATTTATTTATTTATTTATAATTTTGTATATGTTATAAAACTGTGACACGGAAAATACGGAACGAAAAATATAAAGTTTAACATGTCAAAAGTATGAAAATGTCAAAAATTACGGAATAGAAACTGATAAAAAACTGCGTTGCACTGTAAAAAGGGAGGTACAAAATGAATCTTTGTACTTTTTTGCTACTTTTTGGCGGGCAATGAGGGGGTACCAATAGTAGCACCCTATTAAAATATGGGTGTACGAAGTAAAATTTGTTAGTATCAAAAAATCTAAAGTTTAAAGGTGTAAAGTGCAATAAAATAAAAGTTATACTCCATTCATCCCAAAATTATTATTCACAAAAAAAAACATTCTCTTTTAAAAAAATCATCATTACATATTTGTTTTTTTTTTTTTTTAGTATAACAAGTTTATTTTTAATTAATTAATTAAATTTTTTTAATGTTTGTAATAATAACCTCAAATGAGGGTAATATGATAAACTCAAACTAAATTCTAGTTGGGAGAGGGGTTACTAAGTAAACTGGGCAAGTCTCATTTGGATGATATGATCATGCTGCATTCACGTAAAGAGATCGACACAGAATCATTAAAAATATTCTCAGAAACAGCATATTGGTGCATAAAAGAGGATAGAGCAGATCGTCCGTATGTGGATCAGGTTGTCAAAAGACTTAAGAAAGCTTTGGAGCATCAGTGGAAACATGAGAATCCAGTACTTAAGCGTACTACATCACCCATTCAATTGAAGGTACGTGATTAATTTACTTAAACTTTTAATTTATCCTAATTAATTAATAAACAAGTGTTACCAACTGTTATTGCCTAGTGTAACCATAAAACCACTAATCCACTATCTCACTTAAAATGCCAATTGGTACGTTTCTTGTCAAGTATCAAAAAATCACTACCTTTCTAAAACGTGTGTGTAATTATGATTTTAAATTATTATGACATTGTATTTTATACTGTATTTCTTAGAGTATAATATCATAAAACTAAAAAGTATTTATTTATTTGAAAGTCAAACAAAAATGTATTACACAAAACTAAGATTTTTATGACAAACGCTGTGAACGAGAAAGTGTTTCATAAATGCACATCTTCCCAAATTGTAGAGGCATATATTTGGTTAAATACGTATTTAGTTGTAGCAGTAGTCGAAACATTTTACATGATAAGTTTGATATGTACGTCGTACATGTAGAAAAGTCAGTTTCATCATTTTAAGAAACCTAAAGTTATGTGGGTAACCTATTATAGTATAAAAGATTAAAAATAATGATAATAAAATAGAATTCAAAAGAGTAATGTTGTTTTTTTTTTCTTTTTTTTTCTGATACACTGTCTAATTAATCCACAAGGTTTGAATCCACCGCCGTACAAGCTACCCTCATATATTTATCAAGATGACAAATGTTAGTATTAAAATATGTAGTACGAAGTAAATTTGTTAGTATCAAAAAACTAAAGTTTAAAGGTGTAAAGAGCAATAAAAAAAAAGTTATATGTGTTATCCAAACTAAGTTTACTTGTTTGATAAATTTGTCTTCCTAGGAACCTATATCATTGTTCATTACACTGATTACTCTCATATGATTATTAATAATATGACAAATGTTAGTATTAAAATATGGATGTACCAAATAAATTTGTGTCTATTAACACTTAATATTGGGTTCATTTAGAAAGCGTCGAGGATATTCTTTCGATGATAAAAGTAACAATACAATAACTGTGCTCTGTTTTATAGATTGAAATTATAAACAAAAAAAGAAAAGAAAATATGTTTTATAAATTGAAACTATAGATAAAAAAGAAAAAAAATATATAATTTAGTTATTTTGGTAAGGTGGAATTCGAGTGAAAAACTTACGGTGAAAAGGATGAGAAATAACAATAAGCAAATATTTGAGATGCATCGAATTAAATAGATACATCTCTAGATACAATGAGAAGCATAATTAAAATGAGAAACGTGAAAAGTAATTTTAACCACATATTTCAGGAGGGAATTTTTTAAGAAAGATGAATCTATGTTTGTAGACATGGTCGGACGTATGTTGTGACATGGGTATGCACTTGCATACCCTATAAAAAAATTACCGGTGTTAAATATGGTAAAATTTTACTTGTGTTAAATTTAATAGTGTTAAATATGGTAAAAATTTACTCGTGCACACCCTATGTTAAATTTCTAGGTCCGCCACTGTTTGTAGATGCATATGAAATTGTGATTGTAGTTACTTTTCATTTTTCTCATTGTAATTATTTTTCTCGTTTGATCATAACTCTTAGTTTCAATAGTAATTTTTAAGTGAAAATGATGCAAAGTAATATTAGTTTCACATATGACATGTGGAGGATGCAAAATACAAAGAATTTGCATAATTTGATTAAATGCATTTAGAATGTATATATATCAAGTAAACACAAATTCAATATGTGATTATAGTTAATTAAAACAAATCATATTAAAAAGGCGAAATTTTTTTCCATTATTTTGAGTTAACCCTTTTGGTCATTAACATTACAGATTGTTTTAATTAGTACTCTTAGTTTTGAATGTTCATTTGATTTTAACTTTATATGAAAATTTAATTAACTTTTTACTATTTATTGGCAAGGGATTTTTCACTAAATTTAAAATAAAGAATAGCAGGTCATAACTGTGGGCCGCGCCCAAAAGAACTGAACCGATGCACTTAATCTGGAAATGGGGAAAAGTTGCAAGTAAGGGTGGCAATTCTAAACATAGAATACGGCCCAAAACTGATATAAATTTAAATGAGTTTAAGTTAAAGATTAAGACATTCTCAAAACAATTTAAGTGGTTAGAACAACTCAAAGTTTAGGGATAAAAGTATAAAACCATTATTTACCTTTTTGATTTTCTAACTTGTGCCATGGTGACACAAATGGCACAAGTTTAGAATCATTGATCAAACCAAAATTACTATATTAACATGTCACTTGATATTAATACTTTCTTAAATTTGTGATGTTTACCAAACTTATCACTATTTTACATGGAAATAACATTATTTAAAAAAACAAATGAGTTCATTTAATGTCCTAAACTTGTGCGCAAGAAACCCCTTATATAAATATATATAAAAACTTATCTTCTCTTAATACCACTCCAATCCTTACTAGCCTTAATGTGGTGTTGCACAATTCATAATTTTGCAGGGGAACTTGGAACACTTGAAGATTGGACTAAATGATATAAAGGAGGCTACTAAGAATTTTGCCGACGCATATTGCATCGGGTCCGGTGGATTCGGTAAAGTATACAAAGCAAATCTTGAAGTACCTTTTGATAGCAGTAATTCCTCGTCGAAAGAAGGGGTGGACAAATGCGATTTACCGAAAAAACGTAGCATGGTAGCCATAAAGCGCATTTATAATCAAGAAGGAGAAGAAGGGTTCATTGCAGAAATCGAAACTCTAACTAATTGTAAGCATGAGAATATAATCTCTCTTCTTGGTTTTTGTTATGAAGGTAATGGTACAATGATCCTGGTTTATGAGCATGCTTCGAAAGGAAGTCTTGATAACTATTTGGGAAGGAGTGATAAAATGGCTAATCTTAATTGGTTGCAACGTCTAAATATATGTCTTGATATTGCACATGGTTTGAGTTACATTCACAACAACACAAATCATGGCAAACAAAAGATGATCCACCGTGACATCAAAAGCGATAATATTCTATTGGGAGATAATTGGAAGGCAATGATCGCGGATTTTGGGCTCTCCAAATTCCACCCAGCAGATCAACCGGCCAGCACTTTCTATACTAGTATGATTGCAGGTACATATGTATACATGGATCCAGAATATGAGAAGGATGGTAAACTAAGTAAGAAGTCAGACATTTACTCGTTTGGAGTTGTGTTGCTTGAGATCCTGACTGGGAGGTTAGCATATGATTCGGTATACACCAAGGTTAATGAGAAGGGAATTGCACCCATTGCGAGAGACCATTTTGAAAAGGGGAAAATAATGGAAATTGTTGATCACAAGATAAAGGAGGAGACCGATGAACATGTCTTTTCTTTAAGTAAAGGACCCAATAAAGAGTCCCTGAACAAATTTTTAGAAATCACATTTCGATGTGTGGCAGAATCTCAAGCGCAACGTCCAACAATAGAAGTTGTCATCAACGAACTCAAAAAAGCATTAGATTCTCAGGTAAGTAAATATTGACAACCTTTAAATTTCTTCATATTCTTGATAGTAATATGCCAGGTTATAAATAGCGTAAGGCGTGGCGTGGCGGCATGGCCAAGCCTCACACATTTGCGAGCCATGACGAGTTATGTCGTTTTTAAGGCGTGACTTAAAGCAGCACAAAATATGAAAATATTTATAAATTTATATATTTATTGTTGGGAAACTGTTACACTTTTATTAATAAAATCGAATTATAATACAATAAATTAAATTAATAGAAAATTAAATAACAGACAGAAAGGGGTAGAAACAGAAGACAGACACTATATAACGATAAGTAAATAAAAGCAATAAAAGGTCGTGGAATGAGGCTCGTGTTTAACACGGTTCCCTTAAAACAGATTCGCCGTCTGTTTTCCAGGGTACAACGTCCAAAGCTGTTGTACAGCCGGACCTGACAAACTTGCCTGAAAAATCACGGAAGCAGTCGTACATTTCTGATCGAAAAGATTGCTAGAACTTGATTTCTATGGAGCTGCATATTTTTAGTTGTGTCTAAAACGAATGAGACTAGGCCTCTATTTATTGTGAAAACTTTGCCTTGTTTTCCAAGATAAATAACTGCCCAACTTAAGCAAATCTTTTATTAACAAAAAAAGATTTGCATATCTTTTAATGACACAAAATATTTTGTACAAATTTATTTGATAAGTTTAAATCTATTCCTAAAATAGATTTCCAGATTTTGTGTTTCACGTGTCCCACTTTGAGACACGATATCTCATTCATATTGGACCTAAATATATATAACATATACTATTTTTCCAACAATCCCCACATGAATGGAAATCGGTCGAAAACATACGAAAGTTTCGACGAAATTTCTGCGATTGAGTCCTGCATAGGATAGGTAGGTGTGACCCTTTGAACCTTCCCTTGTGAGATGCACTTAGTCTCCTAGATATGAGTAGACACGATGTCCTTGAACTCAACATATGTTTACGTAGACGACAATACACACTTACACAAGACTTTCCCTGACCTTGTCAAGTCCTCATAGTCGTGCTCGTTATGGTCATGAACACTAGCCTGAATCTGCAAGAGCTCTTAGAAATTGCGATCCCCATAATTCCCTTCGAAGCGACCCCACTTCTCTCTCACATAGGTGATTTCATCCTGAATCATTAAAAACATATGTTTTGCGATTTCATCTTGAATCATTATGCTTTGTGATTTCATCCTGAATCATTAAAGCCATATGTTTAACCTCAACAAGTCACATTTGTTATAGGAATGGACTAGGATGTTACAATTTTAAGTAACACCCCATATTGACGTGACTTCCCCCACATTTCTATGATTAGGTTGTCCTATTGAACCCAGATCTTGGGATCTCCAGTTAACTGGGTTAGGTTTTCCTTCATAGAAACTCTTTCCTTTAATGGGCTTTAGTCACATTCCTTTAGACGACTCTCTAACCAACTTTCTGCTTAAGACTTTCGTAAGCGGATCCGCGATGTTCTCCATTGACTTTACGTAGTCAATTGTGATAACCATTTCGAGTAGTTTTGAGCACAATCACCGTCTATGATGAATATGTCTCGACTTACCGTTTTACATTGTGATATGAGCTCTGTCAAAATTCAATTGACTATCACACTTTATAAACATGGTCGTTACCGGTTTACGCCATGTTGGTATGTCCTTTACGAATTAACGTAAATATCCCGCATATTCTATAAATTTATCTAAAATGATAAATTCAGATTTCATCATAGATTTAGCTATAATCGTTTATTTGAAATACTTTTAAGATTTCTAAGACATAGCTTTCCACTTAGCGTCAAATACATCGCTCTAGTGGATCCTAGTGCGATCTTCTTATAAACAAAGAATATAAGAATCCATATTTACATTACTTTATCATTTGATAGCAGTTGGATATCTTTCATAATTCAATCATAGTACTCATGTAATAATTACTCAAATGGTCCCCACCTGACTATAAGTTGTAAATCAGGTCAGACGCCCATCATTAAACACATAAGATGCCCAATATTCTTTGAGTATTCAAAATGGGCAACACCTTTAGATTAAAAGATGTCATTGAATTCTAGCTAGGCCGGAATCCCCCACATTGAACCTCTCAAGAATATTGTCCTTATAATGTTTTTGACTTCAAAACAAATCCATATTGGTTCACGTGACCTTAGTTCCAAGAACCATATTCAACAACTAATGAAGTTCATGTCAATCTTGACTCCAACATGTCATTAGTGGATTTGTTTATCTTCTGTATGTCCTTTACGAATTAACGCTAATATCCCGCATATTCTATAAATTTATCTAAAATGATAAATTCAGATCTCATCATAGATTTAGCTTAAGCGTCTGTTTGAAATACTTAGACTACAAACTTTGCTTAAGTCATATAATGACTTAACAAGCCTACAAACTTTACACTCTAATCCAGGAGCCATGAAACCCTCAGGTTGGTTCATATATATTTCTTCTTCTAAATCTCCGTTTAGAAATGCCTTTTTCACATCTATTTTGTGAACTTCTAAATTTTTTAATGCGGCAACAGCAAGTATCATTCTAATCGAGGTTATTCGCGTAACAGGCAAATAAGTATTAAAGAAATCTAGACCTTCGCGTTGTCTAAATCCTGTAATCTCCAATCTTGCTTTGTACTTGTCAATGGTGCAATCGGCTTTCATCTTCTTCTTGAAGATCCATTTATAGCCTAGTGGTTTACAATCCGAAACTAAACCCACGAGCTCCCAAATATGTTTTTGTAAAATAGAATCTATTTCACTTTAAATGGCTTCATTCCATTGAGCCATTCCGAGGAAGTTACCGCTTCTCGATAAGAAGTAGGTTCATTTTCTACTATAAAAGAAACAAAATCGGGTCTAAATGATTTCTCGGTTCTTGCCCTTTTGCATCTTCTAGGTTCAACCTCTTCTTCCTTGGGTTGATCTTGTCTCTCATCTTGGAGATCATTATCATCCCGTTGTCTCTGATCTTGGACAACTTCGTCATCTATTCCATATGATCTTCAAATTTCCTTCATTAATCAAGGAAATAAATTTCCAAAGAAGGAAGCACTTCTTTATTATTTGTCGTATCCTTGTGTATATCAACATACACAAAGAAACCATAAGCACTACTGTTATGAGCATATACTAAGAATATGCAATTCATAGTTTCAGGTCAAATCTTTTAAACCTTAGGGTTCAATACGGATATCTTAGCTAGATATCCCCCCAAATTTGTAAATACTTATAAGATAGTCTTCTTTTTCTCCATAGTTCATAAGAACTATCTTATTTTCTTTACAAGGGATCTTATCTAAAAGATAAGTAACCGATATAATCGTTTTCCCCCACATGTCATGGCTTAAACCAGGACTTAAGAACATGGAATTAACTATATCTTCTAATGCACGGTTCTTTTCTTACAATAATTATCTTGTTGGGGTATCAAGAGCAATAAATTTGTGTCTTATTCTAAGTTTAGAACATAAATTTAAAAATGGAAACATGTATTCACCTCTGATGTGACTTCGAACCACCTTGTTCAATGATAAGTTGATTCTCAACTTATTTATATAGAACAATCTTGTCTATATCCTTACTCTCAAGTAAGTATAAATAGCAATATTTTGTACCACCATCAACACATATGATGAAGTACTCGCTATTCGCTACCTTAGTAGGTATCAATTCCAAATCACATAAAACCATGTGAATCATATCAACGGGTTTGGTTATTTCCGTTTAACCGAGAGAAAAGACAATCTTGTCAATTTGGCTTCAACACGAGTTTTAATTCTGTAATCTGTGTCAATACAAAAAAGGGTATCCAATTTGGTTTAATTAGACAACATATTGAGTTAAAAATTAAAACATGTCCGAGTCAACCATGCCATACATTTAAACAATCAAATAAGCTGAATTCATACTCATTTTAATGAAATGACCATTAGAAAATACATTCAGCTTAAACATTTTCAAATTATGTTATTCGTTAACTCAATTTTTTTAAAGCTAAATTTCATTAAGTAACCATCCGGACACAAGATTCCTACAAATCTCCGGCACGTACAACGCGTTGGTTAACTTAAACTCTTTTCCAGATGTAAATCACATCTCCCATTCCCGCGATATTAGTAGTTAGAGAGTTGCCCAAATTCGTTCTCTCCATCCACTGCATTAAAAGAGTTAATCAAACTCTTATCACCATAAACATGAATGATACCGAAGTTAATCCATCCATTATCTAAGGTCGGATTCCTCATGGCCCTCATTATTCAATGTCATTTAGACTATATAACGCATAGTTATAGCACATAAGGATTCTGAATGCTTCAAAGCATCTACCGTACACGTAGCTAAAGTATCGGTCTCCCTTTTAACAAGTTCGGGAGCAGATCCTTTAGATGTCACTCGTGACATTCCAAATATTTTGTTAATACGAGATCTCATGATTAGTTTGAAACTAATTTTGGTACTATTAACAACATGCTTAATCACAAGTATTTCTTAACAAAACGATTTTAATTCGTCTTTTGTTTAAAACACTGATGTTTTAAAAGATCCGTTATACAAAACCGTTTTAAAAGAAGTCTTTCGATTAAAATAATTAAACAATATCACCTATTACATAATGTTTTAACAAAACACATATGTAATATGATGTTGTCAATTTCCATTAAAAGATCTTTAATAGATCTATTTTGTTAGTGCAAATATTACGATTTTTAATCTATACGATCTCTTTAGGTTTTGATGATAACAAACATGTAACCTGTAATACATAACGTAAAGTACGCAAGTTACTCGTAATCACAAATCATCAATGCATACATATCAATAACACTCTATGTCTCAAGTCTGCATCAACACCGATATTTATTTGCACCCGATGTAAATCACATAAGGTATGTATAAACGTATTAAACTTGTAGGATGATCAAAGAAAAAAAAAAATTCTTAACCATTACATTTCTACAAAAGTATTTTTCACAAAAATAAATAAACACAAAATATTTTTTAATAAAAGAAATGTTTTATTTAAATATAAAATTTAAAATCTGGTTTTTCCCCCAAAATGGAAGCTTCTATACCTGATACAACCTTTCCCACAAAAAGACAAAAAAAGGAGCTGAGTCTAGGCGGCGGCCCCCTTATAAGCCTGGCGGCCCCCTTATATATAAGGGATTTCCAGGACCGCCGTTGCCAGACTGTTAGCTTTCAACTCCTATAAATAGTGGGACATCTCTAACTGATTTCACAACCCTTTTGCACGAATTTTTCTCAGTTCTTTCTCATTCTAGATCTCACTAAATCTCTCTAAATCTTTGATCATTTAACTTGTTTAATCTTGTTTAAATGTGATCCAATCTTCTATCCTTTCCTTCTTCCCTCAAGTGCAAGATAAACTCGTCATCTTCAAGATCCGAAGTTATGTAGTCTAGTTAGTCTATTTGTAACATTTGTTACATATAGATCGAGTCAATGTCTTCCAATCTTTAGTAGTGTGTAGATCCAAATGATGTATATATTTGGATGGGTTAATTGTGGGTTGTTAGGTATGTAAGGCCTAAATACATTGGAGAGTGGTAGATTGGTTCTAGCTAAGATTAGGACTCGACATTTAGCTTAGTGTCGGAAAATTAATTGTTAGCGACCGGTTTCTGTGTTTAGGCCATAAAACACAAGGTTTGTTATGTTGGGCCATAAAACATAACGGGTTTGGTTGTACCCGAAGAAGGACTCGACATCTAGCTTAGTGTCGGAAAATAATGTAAGTATGAGTATAAGGTTTTCTCCGCTGAAAGGGAGCTTGTTGATTAGTGAAGTAACTCTCGAGTTGGATACTCGAGGAGTAGAGTAGGGCGAAGAGGAGCTTCGTGATCGAACAACTATAAATCATCTTGTCGGTTTGAATTTTCTTTTACCTTTCGCTTTACTTTTATACTTGCATTATGCTCATGATTATGTGAATGTTTGTGTATATCTTGTTAGTTAAGGTTGTGTAGTTCTTTGTACTAAATATTGTGAATGTGGTTATATTGTTAGAATATGTGTTAGCTATTGTAAACCAATTTATCGCCCACTCTCATAATGCGTCAAACTTTGATCGGGAAATTGATACAAAAAAGATCTAGTCCGAGAACCTCTTCTGTGGCGGGTCCCATAACGCAGGCGCCACCTATATACTTGGCGGCCCCATATATATATGGGACCGCCGGTAGAAGAGTGATGTAATCTTTGATCTTAAAGTTTTTTAATTGAAATGTATTCACCCCCCTCTACGATTTCCACATATTTTACATGATCTATTTCTATACTGAAACTCAACAAGGTTTCAGTAGATCCATTCATCTAAAGAATCCCTTTTAACAAGTTCGGGAGCAGATCCTTTAGATGTCACTCGTGACATTCCAAATATTTTGTTAATACGAGATCTCATGATTAGTTTGAAACTAATTTTGGTACTATTAACAACATGCTTAATCACAAGTGTTTCTTAACAAAACGATTTTAATCCGTCTTTTGTTTAAAACATTGATGTTTTGTAAGATCCGTTATACAAAACAATTTTAAAAGAAGTCTTTCGATTAAAACAATTAAACAATATCACCTATTACATAATGTTTTAACAAAACACATATGTAATATGATGTTGTCAATCCATTAAGAAGATCTTAATAGATATGTTTCACATGATCTATTTCTACAATGAAACTCAACAAGGTTTCAGTAGATCTACTCTTTTAAAGAAACTCAACAAGGTTTCAGTAGATCCATTATTCTAAAAAACTCAACAAGGTTTCTATAGATATACTTTTAAACTCCAAAATTTTAAGAATTATATAGTTAATAATTAACCGACCCGGTTTAAAATAAACTAAACAAGTCAAACAAACACTTCCATTAAATTAGTAAAGTGGTGTATATCATCTAATATTTAATAATAACATGTATAATTATCAATATCTTGATTCAAAGAAATTCTTCTTGATTTTATCGAACACGTTACAGTTATCTAATAAAATAACAACTTGCATTTAATGAGATATGTTTCAAAGAAACTCCACTTGGTTCCAATGAATACGTTCTAATAATCTAACAACTTGCATTTTATAAGATCTATTTCAAAAAACTCCACTTGGTTTCAATGAATCTAAATTCGTTATAGATCTGTAATTCCAAATTTGTACATTAAAAATATGTTTATTAAAACTGATTTCCAAAGAAACTCAACTTGGTTTCGACAGAAAACAGTTTATAGTTATAAAATCTGTTAATAATAATTAGTCCGATTTAACAAAAGTGATTTTAATTCTGTTACACAGAATCTGTTTTAAGACTGTTGAGAAACTGTTACATTTTTATCAATAAAATCGAATTATAATACAATAAATTAAAATTAACAGAAAATAAATAACCGACAGAAAGGGGTAGAAGTAGAAGACAGACACTATATAACGATATGTAAATAAAAGCAGTAAAAGGTCGTGGAACGAGGCTCGTGTTTAACACGATTCCCTTAAAACAGATTCGCCGTCTGTTTCCCAGGGTACAACGTCCAAAGCTCTTGTACAGCCGGACCTGACAAACTTGCCTGAAAAATCACGGAAGCAGTCGTACATTTCTGATCGAAAGAATTGCTGAAACTTGGTTTCTATGGAGATGCATATTTAGTTGTGTCTAAACGAATGAGACTAGACCTCTATTTATAGTGAAAACTTTGTCTTGTTTTTCAAGATAAATAACTGCCCAACTTAAGCAAATCTTTTATTAACAAAAAAAGATTTGCATATCTTTTAATGACACAAAATATTCTGTACAAACTTATTTGATAAGTTTAAATCTATTCCTAAAATAGATTTACAGATTTTGTGTTTCACGTGTCCCACTTTGAGACACGATATATCATTCATATTTTCTCCATTTTAGACATAAATATATATAAAATATACTATTTTTCCAACACTAACTCCCTGCATACATACGTACAAAATTACAGTTTTTTGGACATATATGCGTATAAACAACCAATACGATTCCTTGACTTAAAGTAGTACGTGATTATTGTATTAATAAATCATATCAAAAAGTGTATGCAATATCCTTTATACCACTGGTTTTAACAAAACTGATTCAAATTGCTATATCCAACTTGCTAAAGTTGTTTCGAAGACCAAGCCCAAATGATCGTCAGCAGATTTAAGATATCATGTTGGATTTTGGATGGCAAATTTACGAGTCTTTGCTATTGCACTCCGTATTAAAATATCATCATAAACTTAGCTGCAATTTTGGGTTAATGGCATATAATAGCAACGTACTTTCCCATTTGAGCCATTATCAGATATGAACTCAAAAAAGTATCACAATACTCATCCAACTTTATATGTTTTGTACCGATATCAGCAACTTAACCATTTTTACTTAAAAAATTCACGTCATGTGACACATGTATATGTCATGTCCCTTCTTTTAGAGCGTTAGGTTCCATGTCAGCCTCTAATACACACCGTTAGGTTGTATGTGTTAGTGTTAGGGTTATATGTGTTTCAATTGGGGAAGACAACCTAACGGTGTGTATTAGGGGCTGACATGGAACCTAACGCTCTAAAAAAAGGGACATGACATGTACATGTGTCACATGACGTGAATTTTGTAAGTAAAAATGGTCAAGTTGCTGATATCGGCATAAAACATATAAAGTTGGATGGGTATTGTGATACTTTTTTGAGTTCATAATGGCTCAAATGGAAAAGTATGTTCCTATTATATGCCATTAACTCAAAAATAATATGCATAACTAAAGATATCTATTGCATTACATGTAGATTTTCAATTGCATAAAAGTTTAAAAATAAAATAAAAAATTATAAGCTTAATAAACATTTTACATGATAACATTGATATGTACGTCATACATATCAGGAAAGCTAAACTTATGTGGGTAAATTATTATAGTATGAAAGGTAAAAATAATAATAATGGAAAAAAGATCTTAAGTGTAAAGTTGTAAAGTGAGATAAAAGAAAAGTTATATAATTTGTTATCCTAGCTAAGTTTTACTTACTAGACATTTGTTTTCCTAAGAACCTATATCACCGTTCATCTACAGTGATTAGCCTTACATAGTTATGAAGATGACAAATGTTAGTATTAATTAAAATAGGGATGTACAAAGTAAATTTGTTAGTATTGAAAAAATCTAAGATTTAAAGGTGTAAATTGTAATAAAAGAAAAGTGGTATTTGTTATCCTAACTAAGTTTACTTATTTGACAAGTTCTTTAATTTCAACTACCAACCTTGATTTACAACTATAACGTTGACATGAACTTGTTGACTAAGAGCCTAAAATGAAAAATAAAAATTCGAACGAATTCTAGATGGAAAGTAGTTTCATTCTGTTTTTAACTTAACAAAATCGCCTGACTGTTCATAATTCTCAGGAGAACCACAAGGACAACCTGAAACTGTCACTTGAAGACATAAAGTTGGCCACGAAAGGCTTCAGTCAAGACAATATCATTGGACATGGAGATTCTGGGAATGTATACAAGGGAGCTACTCACAGTACTCATGGAGATAACATCATTGCTGCAAAGCGGTTGGATAAGAAGCCGGGTCAAGGAGATTGCTAAGTTTTAACAGAGATTGGTAGCAATCTAAATTTATGGCAAGCAAAATGAAACCGACATAGTAACCATCTTCTTGCAAGGCGGTTTTGCAAACACGGACAAAACCTTATATAGCTCCGCACAGGAAGAGACTTCCTTGTCTTAAAGGTGTTCTAGTGCTCGATTCAGCTTGCAAGCCTCTTACCCTTACGTAACGACCCCAGGATTGATGCAGACCCTCGTTGTCTTTCGCCAGCGAACGAATACAACGTAATGACAATGGCGGAGCACAGACTACAATATGACAAGAAGATAAAGCAATTTACAACAACTTATATGTTCTCTGATAACATTGATGTATGTGGTTTAGTTGTGTGTGTTCCTCTCATATTTTCACATAGACTCATTTGCTACTCAAATTTATTAAGGCCTAAAATATTTGATCATGGTGATCTCCCATGATCACCAAATGTGCCAAGAATTAAGGATGCGGGTTGATGGTTTCAACTCTTAGGCTAACTTCCAGATCACCCCACTCATCCTCTTTTCTCGTTGACCAATTCTGCTAGAAATACACACTCATTCATTTAATAGTTGTTGTTTTATGAGCTTGCACTACGAGCTTCATAAGTAGTACATCAAGTCACAACTTTGACTACTTGTACATTGCGTTTTAACTCTTTAAAACTTGCCAACCTCACACTAAGTTCCAACAATCCCCCACCAGGTTGGAAGGTTTTCTGCTTCTCTAATAGAATGGTGTCACGAATGTGGTCATTACGATTTTAATCCCTATTTACTCGAAGTAATGCAACGTTTGAAATTGATTCAATGGTGTCCCGAAGATTAACAACCACAAACCTTATATAATGTGTTCGAAGATTAAACCAATAATCTTGTAATTTTCACTGGGGACATGCTTCTACACACTTCCCATCATAAACCATTACATTATCACCTGAGCGCGAATTATAGGCCCATGCGCTTTAAATCCTGATTCATAACCCTCTAAAGAGGCAAACCACATTCTCTATTCAAAGGCTGGACCCACCTTTAGGTTATATAGGCAAAGCTCTCTAACGTCTTCGTTGCTAAGACGCCTCAAAAGCTTTGTTAAGAGAATAATTTCATCCTCATTCCCGGCAACGCCATGCTATCTTTGCTATACATGAGTAAATTCGTTGATAGCATCTTCTATCGATAGGTGACTTCGTTATTACCCATTAAACTCGAGAGGTAGGAGCGCTACAGTCAAGTTGGGTTTCCATCACTAACCGATTCACATATGGTTTCAGATAATTGCTCTATAGAGCATCTCTCAATATATGTCTCTCTGTCAGAGATTAAAGGAGAAATCTTCGAATAAGTGGACTATCATGCTTATCGATCTCATCATAAACACTCACTAAGTTTCTCGTCACAGTCTTAGTGGGGTCACAATCAAGTTTCTAGTTCACTTGACAAACGTGTCACTAATGGCCATTCTCAGTTTTATCTAGAACTTCATAAACAACAGAATATTGAGGTATTAAGTCTATATTCCACTTAATCTCCTTTTACTGCCACGACTAGGCGAATAACACAACTTTTATCTTGAAGTGTAATTACACACTTGTTTCTTGCACATTCAAGAATCAACAAATTATGTGTATGAGTTTAACGATCCACCAACTTGTGAACTTTCTGTATGACTTTCATGAGTATTTGTAATTCTCAATATCTTGAATACACTACTTGATGCACAAAAAAGAAAGAATCATGATCATAGTGATCAATTATAATCATAATTCTATCCAATTTAAGGGACATAGGGTAACGGTTTCAACTTCATGTTGCTTACCAGGTCACCCAGTTTACATTAATTATGTCACACCCCCAGACGGGGCCTGGACAAAACACGTGTCCGGAGGCGTGACTTGATTGATCATCTCAAGTACAAAGCATAAAGAACGACCTCTAAGGGTACGTTTTGAAAATAAACACCGTTGCATAATTGAAAATAATAATAATAAGTTTTACACGATTAAATTTAAAAGAATCAAAGTTAAATGCGGAAGCTTAACTAAGTTTCCAACAACTGGTTTTTAAAGGTCATAGAATAAATCTCTGAGTAAATGTACAGGGCAAATTAGACTTCACATAAGTTAATCAACAGCATCCATGCTAAGCCCACCTTGAGAAAAAACATGCTTAAAAAGTCAACATAAAAGTTTGAGTGAATTCATAGGTTAGTTCAAACGATGTTATAGTGGACACAAGATTCAACACGTATGCGACAGTTTAACATATACAACTTTCACATAAAAAGGTTTTACGGTTGCACTAGTCATGACACTGAAGCTAATAGCGTATGTTATGCATGTACATTTACGGTTATTTTAATATCTCTTTTAAATCAGTTTTAGTTTCACTTATAAATTTACTTTGTATTTACAGCTAGAAATAATTTAGTAAAAACTAATAATATTACAAATTCTGGTAATATATTGGAGGTTTTAACTACTCAAAATTTATAAAATAATTAGCTACAAATTCCACATAATGTAAAACTTAAAATCATAGAAAAAAGTATTTGAAATTGTTGAACACATGGACGCTTTTCGTAAAGTGAAGTAAGTGACACGAACTATTTATGTAATTTTTCATTTAGTGGCGGTGGGAAGTGGCGTAACTAAGAAGACTATTTATGTAACTTTTCGTTACACCAATAGTCCATACATTTAAGTGAGAATCTTAAATGCCTCAAACTCTTATAACAATTTTTTGTTGCGAGGCCTCTACGTCGAAAGTTCTCGAATCCAGTTTTGGTGAAAACAACTCAAAACCACACTTTTAACATGAAAACCAAATGCCTTTAGTCTGTGCAGAATTAGGATATATTTATATATATAATTATACAATACATATTTTAAATTGTTTCATCGATTTGACCCGGTTTGGACTCAAAATGTGTGAAAATTGACCTTTGTACAAACACTCCTTTCCACTGCACAACAACATGTATTTGAATCTTACATAAAACACTCATTTATAATGACTCGACTAGGGTTATAGCATGGTTAACTATCACTACTTGCCTACATACAACGTCAAGTACTTTAAGTCTATGCTTCACATATTAAGGCTTAGCTCATGACCTTAACTCGCTCGCACAATAAACGAATAAAACGTAAGCTTTACTCTTAGGAAGTAACCGAAAATAACAAGTCATTATACACAATTCAATCATACTAGCATTACACGCTTCCATCATTAGTCCATATCAGAAATCCACCAACACTTGCATACATAATACTTGAAAATAAACATTAATTAACATCATAAATGTAACCATAACATACCTTAATTAGTTAACAACTAGTCTAACCATTTCTGTAGCTAGTAATGACCAACTAGCCTATCATTATCCTTGGTCCAAGCTTACTAATTCATGTCTTCCGTATACTTAACACATACCATTGACATAAATCACGATATTCAAAGAATACACAACATGACAAAATTCATATATCCACATGTTATAACCAAATACTTACCTTCAACTACGCATAGCTAATCTATCAAGAAACACCGTCACCAAGTCCACTTGATTCTAAACACAAAATATTAATATAAACAATTAAACATTTCTCAAATGCATAACTATAAAGAGGGGATAAAAACACTACCTATTAACATATCCAAACCCATTTCTAACATGCATATGATCACTTATCATAATCATATGAAAAATCCTCAAAATCACTAGTTAATTTAACCAATACCCATTAAAGGGGTTTAAGCCATAAACAGCGTTACCTTTCTTTACCCAAAACTCTCAAAGTATCTCATGAACCCTAACTTTTAAATCATGCAATTCAACAAAAATTAGGAATTCTTACCTTAATGGTAGGGGTTCTCCTGGTGCACGGTTCGGTTTGGGTCGGTTTTTGGCTAAAACTGAAACCAAACCGAAATATTCTGTTTTTATAAACCAAAAACCGAAACCGCTCGATTTTTTGCGGTTCGGTTTTTCGGGTTTTCGGTTTTTCAATTGCAAACCGTTTATATATTGGTTGTGGCTAATTTATATTAATAAACTTGTTTTACATAGAAAAATTGTTATTCTTTTTTATTTTTTTGTCAATATGATCCTAATAATGTTTACTCAAATTTTTAAAATTATACAACATATAAATAAGACACACCACCAATACAAGTGAAAATACACATAGTATGATCATTGTCATATATGTAATGATATATTGTCAAATAAACACACGTACATGACAAACACATATATAAACATTAATATATATATATATATATATATATAGATATATATATATATATATATATATATATATATATATATTTATATATATATATATATATATATATATATATATATATATATACATACATATATATATATATATAGATATATATATATATATATATATATATATATATATATATATATATATGTATATGTATGTATATGTATGTATATATATGTATATGTATATATATGTATGTATATATATGTATGTATATATATGTATATATATATATATATATATATATATATATAGGGACCGTTCTTTGCAGAACCACTTTTGTACGAACCTACAGAAAAACCCAATTTAAACCAATATGAATTTATTATATTAAATATATTTTTTAAATTCAAAAGGGTATAATAGGAAAAACACATTTTGACATTTTTTCTTAATTTTTTAATTAAAAAAATGTTTTTTTAAATCTCTAAAATTTCGGACTTTTTTGGTTAATTTTTTTTATCTAATTTTTTTTAAGATACAAGTTTAAAAAAAAAAAAAGGTACATATGTGTTTTTCTTAAGTATTGTTAATTTACATACGTTTGTTGCGTACAATTATTTAGCCATGAAACTAGTTTTTTTTTTTCTTAAAATTGTAATTGCATATATGTTTTTAGTGTACATTGTCTTCGAAAAATTTATAATAAAAAAAACAAAAACATAACATGGTAATCTCTAAATTTATAAAAATAGCTCAAATGTAATATAAATACACAAAATTTGATATCAAATGAAATAAAATTTAAATACAAATGTATATTGTTATAGATGTGCAAGAGATTCAAAACATGTGTGCAATCTTCGAGAACATATATGCACGGCTTTTAGAACATATATGCACAACGTCGAGAACATTTATGCACCCCATCTAAAAGCACAAGTGCATCAATTGATCATCTTTATCATTCAAAACATGTGTGCAATCTTCGAGAACATATATGCACGGCTTTTAGAACATATATGCAAACGTCGAGAAACATTTATGCACCCCATCTAAAAAGCACAAAGTGCATCAATTTATCATTCTTTATCACACACCGTCATTCCTATAGATTGAGTCATACCCTGAAACAAATATAAAAAACAAAAACCTAGTTAATATCAATTTATGTTTTACATTTTAAAATTAATGTAAAGAGTTGATAAATAAGCCGTTAAACAAAAACATATATGTGCGAAACTATAACCATGACCGAATGTCACAAAAGTTGCCCTTATCATACATAAAAAAACCTTATAATCATATCACACCAGTGGAAATATTCCAATATCTATATTCGAAAATGAAAAAGTTCCCTGTGGTATTTTACGTTTGAGAAAATATCACATTATTGCAGACGAATTGCAAGGATCAAGCAAGGCATGGACTAAAATTTAAACAAGAGTGTGACCCTGTCACCAGAATATACAATTACAAATGTAATAGAACATACAATTTATTCAATATCACTCGTAAATCATTAATAAATCAACACATACAACCTCAATGAGACAAAACACACATGATGATCATGAACATAGATCCCCAACATTGGTAAGCTGGTTCGTATATTAATCCTTTTTTTAGTATATAATCTCCAACTTATTCATTATCTGCTTATGTTTTTGTAACTTTTATATTTCACTATGGATCTTACTAACTTTAATTTACTCTTAATTCTTACTACTTGTTTTGCATTTAGCGAACTACCCATGTTTCTTTTTTGTTTAGATTGCTCATTTTTGTATAAAGTTTGATTTATCGTTAATGTTTATGCAACTGAAGAATTATATGCAATTGATGTAAATTTCAAATCATTTCCTTAAAAGGGATATTTTTCAATGTTGATATTGATGTAAATTTTGAATCTTTTCTTGAAAAATGTGCTGCAAAATGATTTATAATAATTTTAGACCAAGACAATATAGTTGGTTTGGTCTCGTGAATTTAGTTTCAGTGTTTCATTTGCTGATCGTGCCTAATCTTCCCCACCATGTTGCTTTGCACTTTGGCATCGCATTACCCAATAAAAACAATAAATCTACGACATGACCAAAACCATATTGGAACAAAACCTCTAAACCTCTAATTAAGACAAAAGAAGTGCTTACATAATCTGCTGTAACAGCAAGGGTGGTAGTCCTCGGTATTCACAATCTGCAATAAGTTCAGAAAAAATCTTAATGAGTACTATGTATGATTCTCAAAAATTATGACATAAAGTGAGTATTAAATAGTCATAATCAGTTAACAAGATATTGAAATTGAACCTTGGTCGATCGTAATCCCGGGCACGTACAAATAAAATCGTCGACTAACACATATCCATCAATATAACCCATCTTGTTTGCTCATATCAATTACATTTGCACCAACCCAAACCCACCAACGTGTCTTTTCTTGCATTCTACATTAACAAAGAAAAAGACACATGGAGTATTAACATCTAAAACATTTATGGAGTATTAAGATTTAGGAATGGGACCTTTTTTTCTTATAGATCTGAGATGGGAGAGGTTTTTTGTGATTAGTGAGAAAAATATGTGATACAAGACGGCACACACAAGATATGGATCATTTAACCTAATTTTATTTCCCCTCTTAAATCGGGGAGGTTATTTAAAAAAAGTGTGACAGTTTTTTAGCAATTAATATTTAAAATTCCTAAAATACCCTTAACTAATTTATTTAGTTTTACCCAGCACACTTTTAGTTTACAATAATTACATAAATGGTCCAAGTTATCTCGTCCATTCATTAAATGATCTAATGGTTTAAAATTGGTTCTGTATGTTCTGTACAAAAAAGTGGTTCTGCTTGCAAAGAAAATGCCACTTTATTATATATATATAAAAAAAAACATATATATATATATATATATCTATTAAATATATATGGGGCTAACTATGCTGTGTATATATGATTTAGTACTGGACGCCCAACCTCAATGATGACATGGACACATTCCAAATTTTTGGAGTTTTCTATAATTTTCGGTCTATGTATTTTTATTTATTTTTTTTAGTATTTTTCGGATTTTTTTAAAATTTTTTTATAAATTTTCCAATTTTTTTTTTTTTGAATATAAAAAAAAAAATATTGCCTCATGGCAAGGTTTTGAACTTGTGGACCTAGGGTTAAAAATTCCAATAAGGTTTACCAACTAAACCAAGCCACCATTTGTGTTTTACTATCCAAAACTATAATAATATCTTCTAAAAAAACCATGTTGATATATTTTAATCTTCAAAAATATATTTCAGATATACTTCAATAATTAGATTGATATTCGTCCAAATCATGGAAAAAAAATTTTTAGAAAAAATATTTAATTAAAAAACAATACGTGCCATTCAACTATATATAAAACAAATGTGTAGTACATATTGAATGATAAAGATTACAAATCATCTTGGAGATAATTACGAATATCTTTTTTTCCTATTATTTTGTTCAGTAGAATCATTTCCATCCGTTGATCAATTTACCATAGCACTATTGAATGCGTAATACTGTTCAGTAGAATCATTTCCATCTGTTGGTTACGTACTTATAAAGGTAAACCATATGTGGTTATAATATCAGCTGGATGTGAAGTCCGCTTCTATTAGTATTCTTCAGGCATGTCTAAAGTATTACTCTAAACTTTCTCCTGAATTGAGTGTCAAATGTCAAAGATTATAAATTTATGGCTATCAGTTATTTTTATGACATGAAAATTTAAATTTATAAATTAACGATGTGTGTGAGACAAGTGAATATTTAATGATACATGTATAGTGAGAAAGAATTGGTGCCATGACATGCGCTAATTTTTGTCGTGAGCGTAGGGAGACTATAGCAAAGCTCAAAAGGAAGACAATGGTATTGTATTGCAAGTTTCGTGTGTCAACGTGAGTAACTTGATTTTTAACATATTTCTTATTTCATTTTGGCTAGGCTAAATACTGCTTCCAAAAACTTATATCGGGTCCAGCTATTCGTCATGCTATTGTGTGTTTAGAAGTCCTCCATAGATGTTGGAAAAATCACTTGATAATGATAAAATATTGTTTGCATTTTTATAATCTATCTAAAAGCATATAAAGATATTATTCGTCCGCTTTTTCTCTGTTCATTTGCATCATTGCAACAAGTATGTCAACGTGAATTGAAGTTAGAAAACACATTGATAGATGGAAGCCCTGCTCCCTTATTAAAGATATGTGATTTTGGATGTTCCAAGGTAGCATTTATCGTGATGATCTTGATTGTTATCTCAGATCGTAACTGTGTTCTATTTTAAGTCGTAAAGTTATTTTACACAGTGGATTGTTTCCGTTAAATTTTATATATCAGATCCACAAATTTATCGAGTAAGTGGCATTAACTTTGTTTTTCTTTTCGTAGTGTAATTCTTTAAACTTTATTTGTACTTGTGAAAAAATTGCTAATTTATGATCCGTTTAAGTTACAAGGGTCTGTACTTAGTCATGAAAACAAAGGCTATAAAATGGAAACCTCGATAAAGAGTCACAGTACCACAAATAGTTAAGGCGTTTGCCTCACAATATCTTGTCTACAAATCCTTTAACGAATTGAAGTGTTAGGTCTTCACTATGAGAAAGAATATCAGTTTTTCGTTTTTTTCTCCACTCTACTTACAAAAGGAGTCCAAGTTCTGAAGCGGTGATCCGGTGCACAATAATTCTATGCAAACCTCCATTTATGAAGATGGCAGGCTTTCCATAGGTTGATGCTAAGGACCAGTGAGTGAGTCCACATCCCTAAGCATTACAAAAGGACAATGCGGGGACAAAAAAGATAAATAGCAGCAATGTAGTACCACTTGAGTTGATGGAAGTAGTGCAAAAGTTGAGTTAGTCAGAGTATTAGGACGATGGTTAGTTAGCTAACAATTGCAATCCACATAGGAATTTAATCCTTGAGAAATAGAAGGGCGCTTTTCTCATCATCATAAGATAGGGAAGGAAGATCAGGCGGTGAATTACCGCTAACGGAGATAACCCCTTTCATTTTTTATTCATTAAATTGGCCATATAATAACAAAGTGGAAACTAAGTACTTTAACGAAGTTTGCTAGAGTCGCCACCTAGGATATAGATATGCGATTTGAGTACCTGCAATGACTTTTACCCAATAACCTTGTAAGCATGAATACTACTTGCCTTGGTCAGTTAGATTCCAGTTACCCTTCTTTTCATTCTGAGTAGCACATTACACCCCATGACGAGTAAAATCAGAAGTGTATGTTTTTTGGGTTTATGCAATTTTATCAAATGTCAATTGCATGAAAACTGATTCCAACTATACTGGTAAAGAATATCTAGAGGTCAATTAACAGAGAAGTAGAACAAAACATCACAAAGCATTACAACAAAAGAAGCATATATTGCTCCTCAAATTCATATATTATTCGCACCTCATGCTATGGTAACTTCTATATGACCTTCGCTAATGTAAATTTGGTGCTGCAGGCTGCAAATGGAGTGAATAAAACATCGGAATCCTTTCTCTTGAGCATGACAAGCGGGAGAAGACCTTAAGCAGCGATTGCAATAAAAGAAGGTTGCAGTGCTGCACTGTAGGACAGGTAGATAACATGCAAGATAATAAAAAAAATTAATTTCTGTTGTCACTGCATCTACTCGATATGTAGCTTAGATATGGGATATCAATTAGACATGGAAATAATAGAGTTAAGGTCAAGGATATAGTATGGTACGTTGGATATTAGAATTCCGTTACAAAGTATTTTCACTTTCGGATCTAGGGAAGATATAAATAATAAAGTTTTACACTCAGGCATGGTTCGCTTCTATGTTGTAGTGGTACCAAGCCTCATAAGTATTCCGTTTACATTCCTACCACTAATCTGTTTTGAATAAGTCCTCAACCCTATATTAGTACTGCTAATGATGCAAGAATGGTTTTTGATCTCCTTATTACAATCACCTCACTACAAAATCATTCAGTCAGTGTTCATATATGATGATGATTTTGTTCGTTTTTACATTCAAATACAAACTTATTCTCCATAAACAAATAATTTGAGTGTTTAGTGGTCATCAATTTCCCTTCAGGAATTTTAGATATTTGACAGATGAAAATATATTGGAATGATGCCATACATTGGGTAAATAGTTGAGTAAGCGGCTTTCGGCTTTGCCTTTGATTATTACATAGGCGTATTATCTATATTATTATGAAGTGGACCCGCTCATTGTGTACAAAAAATATTTATGAACCGTCTCCAAAAAATATATAAGAATACCAAAACCCGCCTGTTGGGTTGTGAGTCGTTGGGCATAATATAAACAAGATGGTTGTATTTTACAAGTCAGCACAAAAAGAATTCAAACGAAAAAGAGGATATGAAGATTCTATGTTTACAAAAGGATTGCCAAAAAAAATACGAACCGAACCCGCCCGTTGGGCGGGTTACGTAACTAGTATATATATATACATATATATATATATTAATTCCACCCACAAAATAAATATGCATTTAAAAATTGGATTTATTATTTATTTATATTATACTACCTCCGTCCCACATTAAGTGTCCAGATTGACTTTTTTAAGTCTTTTTTCTTCAACTTTGACCTTAATTACTTCTTCTTATGTTATATGATACTTGATACAAAACATATGAATGGATAGAGTTTTGAATGTATTTTTCATTGGTATAATTTTTATTAGGTATTATATAATACAAATAGATATATTTACGGTCAAAGTTGATGAAAGGAACTTTAGAAAAGTCAATCTGGACACTTAATATGGGACGGAGGGAGTATTATATTAATTATATATTATTATAAAATTGGTTCGGTTCGGTTCGGTTTTTACGGTTCGGTTTTTGGACGAAAACCGAAACCGAACCGAAATTTTTCGGTTTTTGAAAAAGTAAAAACCGAACCATCGGTTTCTAGTTTCGGTCGGTTTTTTCGGTTCAGTTTGGTTTCGGTTTTTTCGGTTTTTTCTGCTCACCCCTACTCAATGGGATGATAGCTAGGTATTTATCTCTTAAAATTCAATTTGATCACCAAGACTACATTGGTTTCAAGGACTAACAAATTGGTTCTTCCCTCTTCTTGCATTTTGGAAAAGTTATGGTTGGTCAAGGGCATTTTGACTGGCCTACTTCTTTGGTACAAGTTCCAATTGTGCAGAAATGGTCTTCGCAAGTCACATTATTATATTATTTGCACATATAACTTTCTATAACAATTTTACTTAATTAACTTGACTTATAGTTTGACTTGTCACTCAAAACTTATTGACCAACCAATCATAAGAGTCTTTTAACACTTAAATCTTATAGTCTAACTTATACAAGGCACTTAAATAATAAAATACGTAAATCTGGTTTCGGGATGTAACGAAACTGTTTCCGTAATTGAAGTAAATTGACGGACGGTTTTCGTCAACTTTATGGGTTGTTTCCGTACTCATATGTTAACCGTATGGATGAATCTTGCCTTTTATTGTTCATCGACAATTTAAAGCCATGCCTTTCGTTTATATATGTACCGATATTTTAATGCTGTATCTAAAAATCTCGACATAATAAGTGAAATGTAAGTAGGTTACCTCTACGTAACCTTTATAGAATTATGATGTTCAATTGGTCATGTTAAGAAGTTTAGAGAGAGCACGGGTGTTTGACGGCTCGAACAAACTATGCGAGTGTCTTGAGAGTGTGTTATGGTTAATGTGGTTTGAAACTGTGTTTTATCCTTAACAGACGAGCGTATAATTTCTATTAAGCTCAACTTTTGATTTTAAGTATTTATTGAATATTAAAATTAATCGAATTACTTCAAAATAGCACAAACAGCAACACCTTATACTCTTTAAAAAAAACAGAATACAATTTAAATCTTCTTATTTTACATGCGACATTGCTTTTGGCAAGGTAAGTTCCATTTCTGTTAAATTTAAGGTGAATAAGGACACGGAATTTTTTGGCAAAACAATGTGAAATAAAATTACTACATAAGAAAATGTATTTAGAATAGAGGTGTTCATCATTTCGGTTATCGGAGTGTTCGGTTTATTCGGTTTGGTTAATTCGCTTAAAATGTCTTTTGATAATATGTTTCCTTTTTTTTAACCATTGATAATATGTTTCCTATAACAATAATTTTATAGGAATTTTAAGTTATAATAACATCAAAAAATGACAAATTATGTTATGTTAAAATCGGATAGTAAAGAACATACACTGATTAGATTGTATTAATATTTATGTTACATTATTGTTTAGTGTTTTTTATCGAGAGTATTTAAAAAAAAAATTATTCTAATTGCTAGTTTGATTTTTGTCATATGGTTTATTGATTGTATTTTTCCATGAGCTTGAAGGGTTCCTTCTAATGATTAAATATTAAAAATGTGTTAAACATATATATTGGTGCATTACAGTTACTTGTTACAACAAGGATGTGTAGTTAGATTGTTTAAATTTGAGTTTAGCCTTCCTCTATTATATGTAGTTTAGATAACGCCCTTTAGTTAGTTGTCCTTTAACATAGAATATATAAGTTATGCAAAACCAAACATTAGCGCCAATTTAACCGTTTAATGTATACATTATAAATATTCATCGATGGTTGTTGTGGATATCGAAGATAAATAAATAATTAATCTTTATGTAAAAGTAATAGGGTTTTGCTAAACTCTGCCCACTGGGCAAAGCTTAAGGTGTATATAATACACACAAATTTTCTTAACTAACCAGAAAATGCATTAAATTCACATTTAAATATAGTAATTTATAAGGTCATTTAATGTGTATTCAATGCATTTTTTTGTTAATTAGGAAAGTTTTGTGTATTAACTACACCTTAAGCTCTGCCCGGTAGTCAGGGCTGTAAACTATATACGAATCCACACAGCTTTTTGTAACTCACGTTTTTATTGATTACATGATAATGTCTTAGCCCCCCTTCAACGCATTGCTCACTTAAAAATCCCCTGTAAAAGTATACTATCAGCCACAACAACTTTGATGACAAAAAATGTTGTCTTTAAATGTGGATATTGAAAAGAAGATACATGGGACAGCTCTCGTTGGGTCGGTGAGTTGTATGAAAATCACTGCGCGGAAAGTTTAATAAAGATGGCGATGAAATGTTTTGGACTGATGGTTTTGATACTTTCTAGTCTCAAGCCTCAAATCTGGTTTCATTCGTTGGCATTTTGTCGATGAAAATGGGGGTAAATATCATCATAACCAGGCATGAAATAATGGGAAGTCTCAGCAACTATCTAAGTGATGCTACGTTGTTGACATGGGTGCAAAGATTGAAGATCTCGGTCGGTCTTGCGCATGCGTTGAGCTACATTTTATTATGACGAGCCCACGTGATTTAGCGTAAATACATCGGTGCTATGCAGTGGCAAACAGTTCTATTAAATGTGATTGATGGAAACCCAAAGTTATCTATTTTGAATTTTCCATTAGAAGTTTTAAGCTTCCCGAAGGAAACATTCATTTCATAACTAATAAAACTTCGGTATGTGGCTGGGTATGGAGACCCAACATATATTGAGACTAAAAGTGTGAGCCAAAAGTCAGATATCTACTCCTTTGGGATAGTATTGTTTGAACTATTGTGTGGTAGGAAATCAGTGAGTGACGATCAAGATAATAAGTATTTGGCTCCGGTGGCAATTTTTCATTATAGAGAGGAAACACTCGATTGTATAATTGATCCGGATCTATGGAAACAAATGAACCCTGCGATCATTGAACTGTTTCGCGGAAACAGGTTATGGCGTGCCTTGAATGAAGAACAAGCGCAACGCCCAATCTGGACTAGATAGTCACAGGACTGAGGAAAGCGTGGGAACTTCAATTGCAAATGTGAAATGTTGTAGATTGGTTTTTTCTCTGTATCTTTCTATACGTATAACTACTCTATAATACGAGCAACGTCTATTTACTTATTGTTGTATTTGTTGCCATTGATGTTAAAGGAACACTCATCAGTTGCGGACGAAGTTGGAGGGACATCATCCAGTCATGAGGAGGTAATTATTTTTCCATGTCTTGTTATAAGCCATTGAATCTCTTAAAAAAGAAAATGTCAAAAACAAGGGAACGATACAGAAAGATAATACGAGTAGAGAGGGGCAAAATTTGTACACAGAAAAAGAATTTGAAATAAACTATGTTACGTGATGAAACTTTATAATATTCAGCTTCAAAGTTTTCTTATTAACTGTGAATAATAAAAACGCACAGGGTGGAGTCAACAAAGAAGCTCAAAGTTTTCACATATCACTTCCCTAAACTATTATAGCTGTCGTAAAGATGGTGGTTGTTGTTATGGTTAAATGAGGTTCTCTAGTAAATACGTTGTAGAGATAACATGCAAATATAAGAGAATCTTTTCCAAGCTAAGTTGACCAATATTACATTTGCCAACTATTCTTCAAATGATACTCGTACACAAGATTCCCTCTTATGCTTACTTAGCTCTTCGCCATATATAGTTTTCTTTTGATAAATGTTCCACCCTGTGAATCTGTGCATTTTTTAATGTTGTCTTCTTTGGTACATATAGGGTTCAAAGAGTCACTTCATATCTACAGGCGTTGAATCCCATTTAAGCAAAAAGACAATAATGTCTTCCCTCAAATACCTTTCTCACTCACAGCTCAACTTTGAAGATATAGGATCGCAACAAACAAACTTTGCGCTCCCGGGAAAATAATCATCAGAAAAAAAACAGTTGGTTTGGTTTACCAAGCGGATGTTGCATACGGCAGGTCATACGATATTGGTTGCACGGGGTTCTATCATAGATATAAAAAAAGATGAGAGCAAAAGTTAGGATGGAGAAGTCGTTGCTTTCTAGTCTCAATCATGCGAATCTAGTGTCTGTTATTGGGTTTTGCGATGAGAATAACAATATGATTACGGTATACAAGAAAGAGGCCAACGGAAGTCTCAACAAATATTTGAGTGACGAGACCCTCACATGGATGCAAAGGTTAAAGATATGTATGGGCGTTGCAAATGCATTAAGTTACCTACATTATGATGTTGGACGTGATTTTAGTGTCATACATTGCAACATCAGGAGCTCGAAAATTTTACTAGATGACAAATGGGAAACCCAAGTTATCTGGTTTTGAATTTTCGTTTGAAAAATACGGTACTCGGGGGAAACCGTTCTTTTCTTACTCGTGATATTGTTAAAAATGTGTATCTGGACCCAAAATATAAAAAGACTGGGGGTGTGACCACAAGTCAGATATATATTCGTTCGGTGTTGTATTATTCGAAGTCTTGTGCGGAAGGAGTGCAGTTCTTCCGGATGAAGAGTTGGGAGAGGGGTTATTAAGTAAAATGGCCAAATCTCATTTAGATGATATGTAGAAGCCACGTATACGATAAAGATGGACCCGAAGCATTCAAAATCTTCTCCAGAGAAAAATATTACTGCATACAAGAGGAACGGGCAAACGTCCGCATATAGATAAGTTGTCAATAGACTTGAGAAAAGCTTTGGCAAAACTCCAGTGGAAACGTGAAATCCAGTTGAATGTGCCATCCAAAAAGGGGTTGCGGCGCAGCTTGTTGCCCGTTTGCCCGCCATCTTATTGTAAACGTTGTTTTCTATAAATAAAATATGCAAGGGATACCTTTTCAAGTTTCAAAAAAAAAAAAAAAAAAAACATATGTTGCTCTTGAAACGTTCTCATATTTCAAAAAGGTGAATTTTTGATTTTATCCATTATTTTGAGCTAACTTATAGTTTAGCCAATTAACCCTTTTGGGCAACGTTTTTGTTTTTTGTTTTGATGAACCATTTGATCAAACCCTTTATAGTTTTCTTGCGGCATTTTTATCGTTAACTTTGCATATTTCTTTATTCGGTACTCTTAGGTTTGAATGTTCATTTGATTTTAACTTTATATGACTATTTAATAAACTTTTTACTATTTATTGGCAAGGGATTTTTCACTTAATTTAGAATAAAGAATACCAGGTCATGACTACGGGCCGTGCCCGAAACAACTGAACCAATCCACTTATTCTGAAAATAGGGAAAAGTTGCAAGTAAGGATGGCAATTCTAGACACTGACATATAATACGGCCCGAAACTGATATAAGTTTAAATGAGTTTTAGTTAGGGATAGACAAAGTTAAAGATTAAAACATTTTCAAAACAATTTAAGTGATTAAACCAACTCAAAGTTTAGGGATAAAAGTATAAAACCATTATTTACCGTTTTATAAATATCATTCAATTATAAAAACTTCTTAATACCACTCCAATCCTTACTAGCCTTAATGTCGTGTTGCACAATTCATAATATTGCAGGGGAACTTGGAACACTTGCAGATTGGACTAAATGATATAAAGGAGGCTACCAAGAATTTTGACGACACATATTGCATCGGGTCAGGCGGATTCGGTAAAGTATACAAAGCAGATCTTGAAGTATATTTTGATAGCAGCAATTCCTTGTCGAAAGAAGGGGTGGATAAATGGGATTTACCCAGAAAACGAAGCACGGTAGCTATAAAGCGCATTAACAATCAAGAAGGAGAACAAGGGTTCATTGCAGAAATTGAAACTCTAACTAGTTGTAAGCATGAGAATATAATCTCTCTTCTTGGTTTTTGTTATGAAGGAAATGGTGCAATGATCCTTGTTATTGACATGCTTCGAAAGGAAGTCTTGAAAACTATTTGGGAAGCAGTGACAAAATTGCTAATCTTAAGTGGTTGCAACGTCTAAATATATGTCTTGATATTGCACATGGTTTGAGTTACATTCACAACAACACAGATCATGGCAAACAAATGATGATCCACCGTGACATCAAAAGCGATAATATTCTATTGGGAGATAATTGGAAGGCAAAGATCGCGGATTTTGGGCTCTCAAAATTCCACCCAGCAGACCAATTGGCTAGCACTTTCTATACCAGTATGATTGCAGGTACTAATGTGTATCTCGATCCAGAATATCAGAAGGTTGGTAAACTAAGTAAGAAGTCAGACATTTACTCGTTTGGAGTGGTGTTGCTTGAGATCTTGACCGGGAGGTTAGCCTATGATTCTGTATATACCAAGGTGAATGAGAAGGGAATTGCACCCATTGCAAGAGATCATTTTCAAAAGGGAACAATAAGGGAAATTGTTGATCACAAGATTAAGGAGGAGACTGATGAACATGTCTTTTCTTTAAGTAAAGGACCCAACAAAGAGTCTTTGGACATTTTTTTAGAAATCGCATTTCGTTGTGTCACTGAAACTCAAGCGCAACGTCCAACAATAGAAGTTGTCATCAACCAACTCAAAAAAGCATTAGACTCTCAGGTAAGTCAATATTTTAAAAGACAACTTTTAAATTTCTTCCTATTCTTGATAGTAATATGTGACATTTCATACATTATACTTTGTGTAAACAACACTTTATCAAACTTTTACTCAATACACGATCTTACGAGTTAAGATTTTTTGTTCAACTTAAGTTTTGCGATTTTTTTTTATCTTAAACTTTATTTAACTTAGTAATTTAACTTTATGACATGCTATTGATTCACCAGTAAGCCTCTTGACTCTTCTCTTCCATGTATATAATGTTTTTTTTCTTTAATTTGGAAATTGCAACAACCAACCTTGATGATTTACAACCATAACGTTGACATGAACTTGGAGATTGAGAACCTAAAAAATGCAAAATAAAAACTTTGACGAATTCTAGATGGAAAGTAGTTTCATTCTGTTTTTAACGAATTCTCAGGAGAACAACAGGGACAACCTCAAACTGTCACTTGAAGACATAAAGTTGGCCACGAAAGGCTTCAGTCAAGACAATATCATTGGACATGGAGATTCTGGGAATGTATACAAGGGAGCTACTCACAGTACTCATGGAGATAACATCATTGCTGCAAAGAGGTTAGATAAGAAGTCGGGTCAAGGAGATGATGAAGTATTGACAGAGGTGGCAACAGCTAAATTTATGGCAGAGTTGGACATCCTTATGGAGTATAAACATTTAAATGTTATTGGTCTTGTAGGCTACTGTGATGAAGAGGATGAAAAAATTATTGTATGTGAGTATGCATCCAGAGGTAGTCTTGATAAGTACTTGAGTGATCATAGTCTTACATGGGTGATGCGGCTTAAAATATGCATCGATATTGCAATTGGGTTGGAGTTTCTTCATGGAACTGTTTCAAGTCCAGAAATGGTAATACATAGGGACATCAGCAGCAGCAACATTTTTCTATTTGATGACCGGAAAGCAAAAATTACCGGTTTTGGGCTTTCCTTAGTATGTCCAACAAATCACAATGCAGACTATGTCATCGACAATGTTACAGGCACAATCGGCTATCGTGACCCACTACACTCGAAAACAGGCTTCTTAACTAAAGAGTCTGATATATTCTCACTGGGTGCGGTTTTATTTGACATATTGTGTGGGAAACTATCATCCGAAGAGCTAGATGATGAGTATCTTTATTTACCCTTTTTGGCTAAACACCACTATCATGTAGCAAAACTTGATACGTTAGTGTTCGAGGGTATCAAAGAACAAATTGTACCACAATCATATGTTACCTTTACACGAATTGCCTTTCAATGCTTACATCACATGAGAGAAAGACGACCAACGGCTAATGAAGTGGTCATACAACTCAAGAAATCATTGGAATTTCAGGTAAGTTTCTATATTTTGACAAAATTGGCTAACTTTTGATTAATATATATCTAAACTATGGCCTTTAACTGTTTTATAAGATGTAAGTAAGTGATTGTATGAAACATGAGTTTATTAATTGTTTAAATAATGTACAGGAGGATTATGAGAAATGGGAGCCCAAATTGCCTAAAGACTATAAAGAAATAATCCAGATGTCAAAGTGCCCAGAAATCGATTCTACCATCAAGAAAGAGGATCTTTACAACATTTTTTCTAAGGGAATCCTCCTTCAACAAGACAAAGTGGTAATTAGTTCAGTCTCATATCTCGGTTATGTTGTATTTCCGGTGTTCTATGCATCTTTTACCTTTTGAAGGATAGTTCATAATCACACATGCATTTATATTACACACCATAACATTGAGTCTAAATTTATTTATTTTTGTATAACAGTTGCTTACATTCGATGGTGACAGAGAAAGAAACGAAATGGTGTCAGCGACAATGTTTTCTTACATAGGTAGTTGTCCGCACGAGTTGAAATCTCTTCCAGAATCAAGGTTATTCTCTCCACCTGATGTCTAACTTTGTTTGTATTAAGTCATAAGCATACACATGCAGTTTTAATAGAAGTATATATTAATTACTTTTTTAATTTTGAATTTTGTTACTCTACCGTTTAATGCATGACAAATTATTTACAGTAGCATTATATAGTCATAATTATGATACAATTGGATCAAACTTAAGAACCCCTTTGACTAAGTTTACATTTTTCCCTTGTAATACACTTGCTTATCAAAATGCTGTCCGCCAGTACACAAAACATATTTGAATCCCTTTGATTAAGTTTACATTATGCTAGAACTGCTAATCCTGTGCGCTAATTAAGAGAGGAATAGTCCTTCATCTTTAGCTCTTTTACACTTCACACCTCATCTCGTCAGGTTAATAACAAGAATAGTCTTGCATACATACATATCAACAATGAGAACTGATGTTGTACAAGACAATTGTTTTCTTTAATATGGTAGTTAAGGTATGCCTCTGTTTTGAGTGCTCTGTTCTCATGACCGTAAATTATTAATTTTGCAAGCATCTTGATAGTGTTTTTTATAATATTCTTACCTTTATGTAAATAGAGATTTGTCTGATACACTAAATTATACTCCGTAATATAGAATTTATACTCTTGTTCCAATAAATTACAAAATTCAAAAGTTGAAGTGTATGACAATCAGACTTGAATATTTATAATATTCGCAGGTTTGGGACAGTGGTGGAGATGTTTGATATTTCTGACTTGAACATCGAAATCAAAACAAGAGCTCAATTTTTATCTCCAAATGTTGTCTATGGGGTCTATTTAGTCTTCAAATTTTGTGATTCAAGAAACTTTTCAAGTAAACCTATGTATGTCAACTTAAATTATAGAAAGGGACACGAAAGTCTACATGCATATTTCGCAACATGGAGAGATGAACAATGGATGACGATTGAGTTGCACCGTTTCTCGAATCAGAACGAAGATGTCGTTTTTGAGTTTCTACTTGAGAGCTTTTCATCGTACTATTGTGGAGATGCTGCAATTTATGTCGAAGGCATTGAATTTCGAGCCATTGACAAAGTAAGTTTGAAAATATCCCTTGGTTCCATTGTATGTTCTTTGGTTTAAGTTATATATAGGGGATATGAATGCACGGCAACCAAAAGAATCCTGTCATAAGTTTCATATCTAACATAACTGATAATTAAACAGGTGAAACACGAAGAGAACGAAAAATTGAAGGAAGCCCAACAAGTCCTAGAATCAGACATTAATGTGGGTCAAACTCAACAATTGCCAACTAAATTTGAAGAAACATTCAAGATATGTAGAAACTATGACGAATTGTTCTGGTTGGGCGAAGTCGAAGGAAAGAAACATCTTGTGCTTTCGGCAAAGGCAGCTTTATACAAATTTTCTAATGTGGATATTTTTACTTCAAAACCACCAGCCCAATCCAGGTATGCTTCTTTTTTTTATTGTTATATGTAACTAATTTGGTAGTCATGAATAATTAGATTTGATAATTCAAGGTCCAAATCTTAATTGCTTTCTCGTTAATTAGTTAAAATTTCATGAATAGATGGTTGATTAAAGTTTCACTTCTTGAATTTAGTTTCCTGTACTTGAGAAGTATGTAATCATAAAATATATCGTACATGCAGATTTCAAGAGTTGATTGAGCTTTTACCGCAACAAGTATTTCATCTCAAATGCACGATCAAAACTCAAATGTTGTCACCAGTTACGGAATATGTGTGTTACCTTGTGTTCAAGCTTTCAGAGAAATGCCAAGGGCTGGATTGTCCAGTGAAGGTACAAGATGTACTCCATAAAGAAAACAATGAGGCTGAATTTGTTTATTTTATAACCCCAAGTCCATTGAACATAAATGGTATCACTCGGGTTCCAAAACAAAGGGAAGATGGATGGATGGAGATTCAAGTGTGGAAATTTAACTCAGCTCATGAATTTAAGGATGGCTCTCTTTCTATTGATATGAAATTTACATGTCGTGAAGGAAATATGTCTGGCCTCATCGTATGTGGTCTCGAGTTCCGGCCAGTGTAAGAATATATTCCCGTACTGTTCAAAATCCGTGTTTACTTTGAGTATCAGATAAAGGCTTCTATTGATTTTGTGATAAAATATAGCATACTTTACTGGTTATGAGTTTACAGTGACTTATTGTGTGATTTTGAAACTTGTAGGCTTGAAGTCAAGGTTGATGGACTGCCGTTACTTCTAGCGATAGTGCATGGCTGTGGGTCTTGCTATGAATAATGTGCTAATAAATTGAAGATTTGCACACTAACTGTTTGATAAAATGTCTGCCTGTAAAATGATCAAATTAGTGAGACAAAGGAACCTCCGCTAAATGAAGAGACCGTTGCTCATGTCAAGTGTGTATACTTGAACGTACATTTCTGGAATGTACATTTTTCAATCATTGTGTTTGGCAGCAATCATTTCTCAAAAGGTAGCGCACTGATGTGTGCTGGTACATGTCTGTAGAAGAATCGCTTCCTGAAAGTTATCGTGATAAAGCATCTGGTTAAGTGAACATGGTAAACATGAACGTCTGTGTATTAGTTATATCATTATATGGGCGGCTCTTTTAGAAAGTAGAGATGGCCTCAATTATCCTGCCGATTTGTATGTTGAAGGTACCTATCAGCATTGGGGTTGGTTTCAAAGCTCTTTATTGAATAGTGTTGCAACCAAAGGTAGCGTGGAAGGAAACAATTCATTATATGTGGAAGGAAAAGTTCCATATTCTTAACTTATAACACACGGATTTGTGCTCATTTCAACATCCGCCACCACCACCACCAACAACCACCATCACTCCATCCTCCCTTCTCCTCCCAACAACCACCTTCTCCACTCTCCGTCATCAGTAGACCCTGTTGGGATTAAATAACCTGTTAACCATTAACAACCACGAGTACGCAGCGGATATGGATCAAGAAATATGCATATGATTAACACACAATAAATAAACAATAGGCAATAGAAAACTAACCTCTT
>BQNB010053011.1:0-38631 GCA_026074375.1 Tanacetum coccineum
TGTGTTTGAGCATTCTGGGCAAAGATAGCTGAGACTATGTAAAAGAGGGTCAAAAGGCAGGTTAAATACTGTTTTACCCGTGATTTGCTAGGGCGGTCCCCTTAGTTAAGGGTCGGTCCCCTTAAAGATAAGGGGGTCGCCCGTTATGAATTAAGTGGGCCGCCCTCTGCTGGTTTCCATTTTTTTTACAGAAAAATGATTTTTCTCATAATTTTGTAAGAGTATTTTTGTTTTGGTGGTTTGATTGCAGCAAGCCCTATTGAGTTTTATAAGCACATTTAATCATATAACATGTAATAAAAACATCAAATTATGAAACCAAAGTAGCATAAGTAGTTGATTAAATAAAACAACCAAAAGTTTAAATCATCATAGCAAACACGTATCTAAAGATACCCAACATCCAAGTCTTTCCAAATAAATTAGATAATCACCACACAAGTTGGTTAGAACATACACATAATCAAGTTAAAAATTATCTTAAACCACATTTAGCTATCTAGCTAATTTATCTCCTATGTCTTCACTTCTTCTTCTTGCTAAACACTCCTTTTAGTGCCTTTTTAAATGATTTGAACCATCCGCGCATCTCCTCATGCATTCGTTACGTTTGGTTGAGCAAGGTGGTTTGTGGTGCAAAGAGAGTTTCATCGGTTTGTTCGGAAGAGGAAGGCATTTGGTAGTTTTGGTAGTCGAGTGAATGAAGAGAGTTAAGATAGGTGGTGGGAGATGGAGTACTTGCTCGAGAAGTTTCGACATCATCATCATCATCGTGTTGATGAGATAACGTGCCTTGATGATGAGAGGATGAAGAGGAGACGAAACGACGTGCCTTGCCACGATCACTTCGAGGTCGTCGAGTTTGTCTTAGGGCAAGAGGACGCATGACTCGCTCAACAATGTCATATGTGCCATTGTCAAGATGAGGATATGTTTCCATGACGTATCGATAAAGACGAGTTAAAAACATGCCACAAGGAAGATTTGCGGTTGGAGTAGCTCTAGCACATTTGATTCTTTTGACAAAGAAATAAGCAAGATTGTATTGTTCTTAGGCAACAACATAATACAACATGTGAGCAAGACAAGCGGGGAGACGGTCCTGATGTCCTCCTAGTCCAAACACATTCTCTCGAATGAGTTCTTCCTATTGCTTCATTTTGGGGCTTAGTTCTTTGGTGAGAATTTGATTTGGATTGAGAGCGACTGTTTGACTTTTAATGGTACGATCTACCACGACACGTTCCAATTCAAGAAGTCGACGAATGTCGTTGGGAGTATGAAGATCGGTGTAATATGGTCCCTCGGTTTCTTGAGAATATTCAAGAGATGCAAGGTCCCACTCGTTTGTAAAAACGGCTTGACCATTGTATGGAATTTTGAGGATTTTACCGAATTGAGTAAGAGTAAGAGTTATGAATTCGTGTTGAATCATAAAAGAGATGACAAGATAGCCATAGTTATCGGTTTGTACCGTGACTTGACTGTAGAAGTCTAGAATAAATCTCAGAACAATCGGTTCATTGATTTGAAAGAGACAATTGAAGCGAATGTTAGTAAAGAGACACTCGATATTATTGGATTTGTAGTAAGCTTGATCAACAACACGACCTTCGTGAATGTTGCGGTTTTTAATAGGTTTGTAGAATTAGGCAATAGTAGAGGAGATGTCAGGAATTTTAGATACTTTTGGGATGTAGGATTTAGTGAGAGATATATCGATGGTAGTAGCTTTCGGCATTGTTGTCACCTAAACAAGTCAACAACAATGTCAAAAAAAAAGTATGTAAGAAAAATACTATATGTGGAACCAAAATTACTTCGACAAAAAAAACCTAAGAAGTAATTTTTATGTTCCTTAGTTTATTTTTAACTCAACTTTAAGTATTGACAAATGTATATATTATATTGTATATTTCGTCAATTCATGTGAGTTTGTTTGCAATTAGCTTATTACTAGTTAAGAATTTATTTTGACTCAAAAATTCTTATTAATTCATGATAAGCCAAACGCTCCCTTTTGGATAGAAATCTTGTCCAATATGTCAAAATATATATGAACTATATATTTTGATGACTCACACTAGTTTGTTACGTGTTTATATACGTGATAAAAATGTAGTGATGGTCATCTCGACACTAAACAATCATCCTAGGAGATGAACCAAACACTTCTTTATTTTTATAAAATTTTACTCGTTGATTTGAAATTATATATATATATGTGTGTGTGTGTGTGTGTGTGTGTGTGTGTTTGTCAATACTTGATTATTTTTAACATGTTTTGGCATTAATCAACAATGTGTAAGTTTTAAAAATACATATATGCAAAAATTCGGCCATATGCTCATAAGTATACATGTTCTTAAAATTTTGACTCAATAAGTGTTTTGATTCAAATTACTATGGGAATCATTATAGTTATGGAAATCCTAGACTAAATCAAGAATATAACAATAATGAAAAACCCCCAATTTTGATTAAGAACAAAATTGGATGAAATCAAACAAAAAGAAGGTTGAAAAAATTACAAGAAATGTTGTTGATTGACTTGTTAGTGAAATCCCTTTACGAATTTTGGTTAATTGGAAGATTTGAGGTTTTGATTTTTATGGCAATGGTGATGGTATTTTCGTCAGAGTAGGTAGGAGAAGACGGAAGTGAGAAAAGTGATGTTTGGTATAAAATTTGACTGTAAGGGGGTGTTTGGTTTCACAGATAGGCGGCCCCCTTAATTAATTAAGGGGGGCACCCTTTTTACACGGCCGGTCCCTTTAATTTTAAGGGGGCCGCCACCTGAAAAAAAAAATTCTTCGATTTTTGGCTAGTTTTATGTGAATGAATATTGATGAATTAATTTCTTAGACTATCTCGGACGAGATAATCAGGATGTCAATACATAAGATGATTTGGTGACTAGACTTCTTGCCAACATGATGAATTAATTTCTTCGAACGAAAAAATTAATTGATACGTTTTGTTGTAGTGTTCCTATGACTATGGGAATCATTATAGTTATGAAATCCTAGACTAAATCAAGAAATATAACAATAATGAAAAACCCCCCAATTTTGATTAAGAAAAAATTGGATAAATCAAACAAATAAGAAAGGTTGTGAAAAACTATACAGAATGTTTTGGTATTGAGCTTGTTAGTGAAAGCCCTTTGCGAATTTTGGTTAATTGGAAGATTTGAGGTTTTGATTTTGATGGCAATGGTGATGGTATTTTCGTCACAGCAGGTAGGAGAAGAGGGAAGAGAGAAAAGTGATGTTTGGTATCAAATCGAATATAAGGGGGATTTGTTTGGTTTTGCATGATAGGCGGTCCCATTAATTAATTAAGGGGCCCACCCTTTTTACACGGCCCGGTCCCCTTAATTTTAAGGGGGCCGCCATCTGAAAAAAAAAATCTTTGATTTTTGGCTAGTTTTGTGAGAATGAATATTGACAATTTTTAATTAACTCTTTGTTTAATTAAAAAGTTTCTTTGACTATCTCGGACGAGATAATCAGGATGTCAATACATAAGATGATTTGGTGACTAGACTTCTTGCGAACATGATGAATTAATTTCTTCGAACGAAAAAATTAATTGATACGTTTTGAAATGGGAAAGAGTAGATATTGTGGAGGATGAGAGATTGGAATGGAGTTAAGACTTTAACAAGGCGATTTTGATAGACGTAGTTGAGGCGAGCGTCGAGGTGGAAGGGAGTTTGTTTCATCCATAGTGGTTTTAAGATGTAAGACTAATCTTACTTCCATGTTAATAATTACCCACTAACTCATTTTTCTTCATCTACATGAGTTTGCTACTTGTGGACATAGAATATTTCCATTTTTGTGATGGTTCATGGATAATCCATGTGAAGAAATTGTTCCTAATGAACAAATTCTATAAAAACTAGAAATCCAACAAATGGCATTTCTAATGACTATTATATTTCTTAACTGTCACTAATACTAAGTATATCATACCTTAACCTTCAAGAGAAATTTCTTTGAAATCTTCAAGGTAGCAAGCTTTAAGGATTTATGGAAATCCTATGTGAGTTCTTCAATTTGATTGACGAATGCCAAATGATGTTTTTAGATGATTGACCTCGAAAGATGTGATGATTTAGCCATTTGGTCCCCATCGTTGCATGGGTCCGAAGTTATTGTTTCCGAACATGTTTCACATTTGATTTGGACACATGCACGGTGAACATCCTCCACATTGAGTAAAGTTTGGTTGGTGTGGATGATTCCACATTGTGTGATTAGTGTTAGGGTAATTTGGTCTACCTTGGTCCCTCCTAGGTTGAGGTGTTTTGGAACGAGGATGAGAGTTTTCCTTTCTTCTTGGAGGAGGTGTTTTAGACCTTATTGAGGGTTTAGTAAATCCGACTCCGGGTTTTAAGGAAGGTTTGTAAAAACTTTTTACCTCATCATCACTTGCAATAGGAATTTTAGTATTGTTTATAAGCATAAACTTTGGTTTTGAGTTTGGGTTTAATTCTATTAATTTTTCTTTTGACTCGACTTCTTGAGCACTTACAAAATTTACTTGTTTGGTTACACTAGGTGACCCTTTGGTAAAATTAAATCCCAAACCGGATTTATCTCCGGAAGGTTTTTGAGAACTTATTATTTTCTTAAGTGAGTGACTACTATCATTAAATTGATTTAGCCTAGATATTTCTTTTCTAAGCTTCTCATTTTCAAACTTAAGGTCTCGACATAATTTGCATTCTTTATTTACTTCCTTACCTTTTTCTAACCTAGATAATTTATCTTTTAATTCTAGTGCTTTATTCTCTAATTTATTTTTAGCTTGTTTTAAAGTTTTATTTTTAGCCATGACTTTTAGTCCTATTTTGCATAGTCTACTATATTCACTATCTAAGTCATTTTCGTCTAATGATGATTGGTCATCACTAAAGTATTCGGTTTCTGAAAGTACCTCTTTAGAAGCTTTAGCCATAAGGCACTTTTCGTCCTTTGTCTTCTCCTCTTCATCTTCGTCGCTATCACTTCAAGATCCTCCAACAAACGCCTTTTGATTTTGATATTTTGATAGTTTTGGACATTCTCTGATGAGATGATTTGGATCTTCACACTTAAAGCATTTTCTTTCGCCTTTGCCATTTTTGTCGTCTTTATTTATTTGGAATGATTTTCTTTCTTCATGTGGTTGTCTTACGAATTGTCCTCGTCTTTTGAAGAATTTCTTGAAGTCTCTTACGGCCATGGCATATTCTTCATCTTCACTATCGAAGGTTGAGCTATCATCATCACTAGATTCTTTTCTAGCTTTCAAGGCAATAGATCTACTTTGTTCTCTTTTGCTTTTGACGGTTACAGAATCTTTCTTAATTACTTCTTTATAAACCTTTAAATTTCCAATGAGTTTGTCAAGTGATAGAGTTGTTAGATTCTTTGATCCTTCAATAGCTGTGATTTTTGCGCGCCATTTAGGATGTAATGCCCTAAGAAATTTTCTAACATAATTCTTGCTAGAAAAACCTTCATCAAGTGCTTTTAGACTACTAATAATAGTGATAAATTTAGCAAAGACATTATCTATTAATTCCTCTTCCGGAATCATGAATTGTTCATATTGTTGAACAAGAAGATCTATTTTGTTTGCTTTGACTTGATTATATTGATGAGTGATTAACAAAGTATCCTAAATTTCTTTTGCGGTTTGACACATAAAAATTCTTTCATATTCTTTACGTGGTAAAACATTATAAATTACCATTTTAGCTTCATTATTTTTAGCAAGTTTCTTTTTAAGATCATTGTTTTGTTTATGAAAAGGTACAATTTCATCCTTTTTAGTTTCGCTATTATTTTGAATAGGAGGAAAATCACCATCGGTAATAACATGCAAAAGATCTAGATCTTTTGACTTCACAAAAGTTTCGAATCTATTTTTCTAATAAATAAATCTATCACTTTCAAATAGTGGTGGTCTTTGCATAGATTGCCCTTCTAAATATTTTTCCGATTCCACAGATCGATTCAAGTTTTAAAATACAATTTATTTTAAAAATCTTGTTTGACGTGGCTCTGATACCAATTGTGGAAAACTAGAAGGGGGGGGTTGAATAGTTTACCGTTTTTTATTTTAATCTTTATGTTTGTTTATAAAAACTTATATTCAACTTTTTGTGAATTCAATACTTGCACAATATGAATAATATAAATAAGTAAGAACAAATAAAGAAATAAGAGATAAGAGTTAGAAAGAACAAACCACAACACAAGGATTTATAGTGGTTTGGTTACGAAGCACCTCTTCGCCCTACTCCACTCCTCGAGTACCTAACTCGAGAGTTTTCTTCACTATGCCAACAAACTCCCTTATGGCGGAGAAAACCGTACAAAACTTTAGCTTATATCAATTTCCGACACTAAGCTAGATGTCGAGTTCTAATCTTAGCTAGAACCAATCTATCACGACTTCACAACTTCTTCACTACTTTCACGACTTTACAACACAACTTCACAACTACACTTCTTCACGCCTTAGTATTCTTCACTACACTACTTCACTACTTCACTTCTACTTTCACACCTAACTATCACAACTTGGATGAATCACTAAGATTCAACTATACTTACAACAATCACCAAGAGCTATGTACTACACAACTTTACAAGATATACAAATGATTTACAAGTCATGATATGGATGCAATAAGATTGCAACAACACACAAAGGTGTAATACTTCTTCATTTGATGGTAGGAAGTATTCTTCTCTTGCACTTGAGGAATTGAGCTTGGATCACTTGGAAAAAAAGCTTTATGATTAAATGATCAAAGGATTTTAATGAGATGTGTGGGCTGTTTTTTATCAGAAAAAATAAGTGCAAAAGGTGAGAAAATAATAGGGAATAATCCAGGATTTATGGGACATTCTGGAGGAGCGTCTACCTATGGGCGGTCCCCTTAAAGATAAGGGGGCCGCCTGTGTATCTAAAAGGGCCGCCCTAGACTAGGCGCTCCCTAGTTTGCCCTTTTGTGTAGGGGGGATTTTTTGAAACTTTCTAGTCGTTTTAGGTCCGAAAATTTGAATTTCAAAATGTTTATTTTGAATAAAATATTTCTTTTAATTATAGAAAATGTTTTGTAATGTTTATAAATTTTTTTACAACATTTTATAAAAGTGTGAGGTTGAATAAAAATTTCCTTTGATCATAAAATGCATTAAGCATTTATTTATTCATACCTTTAAGTGATATAATTTTCGAAATAAAAATTTACTACTAATTACTTGTTTACGTTTAATTTTACATTGAACGTTTTTATATTTTGTGATTATCAAAACGTAAAGATCTGAAAAATATTATTAATATTTTTAGGCATTATTTCTATCAACACAATAAGTAAAAGGAAATGCAAACCGGACACGATAATTTATAGTTGTTCGGTTACGAAGCTCCTTTTCGCCATACTCTACTCCTCGAGTACCCAACTGGAGAGTTACCTTACTAGATCAACAAGCTCCCTTCTTGGCGGAAAAAACCTTACAGTGTCACTTATACTTTTTCTGGCACAAAGCTAAATACCGAGTCCTTGTTCGAGGTAGAACCAACCTAACGTCGCTTACACTTTTTCCGGTACAAAGCTAAATACCGAGTCCTTCTTCGGGTACAACCAAACCCGTTATGTTTTATGGCCCAACATAACAAACCATGTATTTTATGGCTCAGACACATAAACCAACTAACATTTAATTTGTTGTATGGTTATGATACATGGTAATGATGATCCAAGACATAAGTGTCAATTGGATATGAATTCCTAATCTAAATATCAAGATCACTAAGCATGATGTTGTTGATGAAGATGATAAGACAGTAAGCTTGTTGTGGTGGATCTTCATATATGTGCATGTGGTGGATGAGGATGACAAGATCTATAAGCTTGCTTAAATGGATGATCATATAGAAACATGCTTGCAACAAATGAAAGTTAGAAGCATTACGATCAAGGCTTAGTGGGGTTTTAAAACATGATTATTTGTGTTTTACATTGCAAAAACTTGATTATAATGATGCCTAAGTGTGTGAAAAGGGTTGCTCAAAATATATGCAAATGGTCGGTATTTATAGGAAAACCAAATTTGGCCGTTTTTGAATTTAGGTGGATTCGTATGTGTATTTAGTGGATCCGTATTTGCATTAGGTGGATCCCTGGATCTGCGATTTCAAAAAACTAGTTATTATTTTGTCTTTTATGGTTAACCAAATATCTTTACAAAATATTAGTTTAAGTACAAACATCTAGAAGGTTAATATTCCTTAGCACAAATATGGAAATATTTACTAGATTTGTTTTGATCTTCCAAGATTTGGTTTTTCTTTCTTAACACAAATATGGAAATATTTCCTAATTTGGAAGAATGCCTATAGAAGAAAGATCTTGTGCTAGTTAATCAAGTAATTAAGTTTTGTCATATTCTTTAATGTGATTAATTACTTGTTAAGTGTAAGTAAACTTACCAAGTTTTATGAAAATGATTTAATGACAAAATAGGTTTTGATCATTGGGCTAGTTTGTAAACACATGTTAATCATTCTCAATGGTTTGTTAAATGGTTTGATCATAACACAACATAACAAACATATTCATACTTGTGTTGAAGCATGAGTGGACTCGAGACGTCGAGAGGTGTTGATGAATGTATGTTAAGACAAAATGTGATTACGAGTAACTAATACATTTTACGTTATGTATTACAAGTTACATGTTTGTCATCAACAAAACAAACAAGACTGTGTAGCTTAAAGATCATAACAGTTTCACTAACAATCTCCCTCTTTTTGATGATTAAAAAAATATGTAAACGTAATATATAGTAAACTGTAAAAGTTACTTGTATCCGTACTACTGATATGTGCTTAAACACATATCTTTTATTTCCTAATTAAACGAGCTAAAAAGACCAATAATGACCAAAAATACATAAAAAATGCATTATATATGTGTATTTCGTGAATTGTGTCTTGCAGGTATGGATATGTCACAAAATGGTCAAAAACGAAGCAAAACGGACAAAACCAAGCACGGGAATGGAAAGAGCGTGAGAAAGCGAAGCCGAAGGCATATACATCCTTAATGGGCCAACCCGTACCTATTTTAATGGGCCGGGTCAGCCCATTAAGATTTATACTATAAATCCTTAACCTTTAATCCATTTATAAACACCAAATCCATTTTGTATCCAATCCATAAACCTTATCCAGGTCCAAGCCCAATGTTTTTAGTCAAGGCCCAATCCAATACCCGGTCCAAAGTCAGTCTTATAATACCACGGGTCAAAGTTACTGTTCTTCACCCTCCTTTCCCTCCCAAACTTACACAGTACAACGCACGCAGGGTAAAATCAATCCACACACACGCTCTCAAATAGCTTCTAGAAGTACAACTCCTGACAAGTCTGACACCCCAAATAGCCACGCTGGCAATCCCCAGCAATACCATTGGTTATTGAGACGTGTACTTGATCCAACGGCTCAAAAAGGAATGGATTGAAGGCGGTTATGATTGAAGGGCTAAGATGGATGATGGGACGCTCCTCCTTGGCCTAGAAGGTTCCTCTTCCCTCTATAAATAGAGGCCTTGATCACACAGAAAGGGTGTGTAGTTTTTAGCTTAAGCTTTAGTAATTTTATAGCGTTTTAGTAGCTTTTAGTTAATTTTAATGTAATTTCCTTTACTAAGCATTGTAATCTCTTTTATATTCAATAAAATTCTGTTTAATTTCAATTCGTGTTTTTAATTCATGTTTTTACCCTTAATGCAATTATGGTTTAAGTTGTTCAAAATCCCCTAATAAGCTTCTAAAAGCTCTTAATTACTTCATAAGCTTGCTTTCATTCAATTAAGCCTTCAAAAGCTTAACTAAATTGTTATTTCATCTCAAATCTTCCCTAAATTACCTCAGCTTTTATTTTGGATGATAAGCCAATAATGGAAGGGCTTATGGACCTTACCAACTTGTTTCTAACAAGCTAGAGCTTGTATATAAGCTCTTAAGAGCATAATTAGATCCCTCTTTGGTTGTGATCAATAGACTCTTCATTTTCATTTAATTTTAGCTTAATTACTGTTTGCTTATTAGTTTGCTTATTTGTGCTTAATTCCTATTAGTTATTGCTTATTTGTTCTTTATTTGCCTTGTGCTTAATCTGTTTTTACTTATCTCAGCTTAAACCATTCTCTTATAACTTTAAAATGGAAAACCAGTTTTTAAAGGGGTGTTTGGCACAAGCAGCACTAACACATGTTAGTGCTGCCTAAGTCATTTTGGCCTTTAAGTCAGTTTCAAAAAGCTTAAACTTAGTCTAAAAATCAGTTTCCATAAGTTGTTATTGTTTAAATTTCAAGTTTTAGGTTCAATCTATTCATGGTATAAATCTGTGGTGTTTTTATTTTATAATCAAGCTCATTTGCTTAGATCCTCTTTAGTGGCCATTCAGTGTTGTTTTTATGCTTGTTTTTTATTCATAATGCAGTAGATTATAGTTAGTTTGAGTGTGCACTTGTCTCTTAAGTCTTAGTCAAAAATCTGTCTAAGTGTCAAGTCTATTTTCAAAGTTTTTAAGTCCAATTTTCAATAGCAACTTTAGGTAAGATTAAGCTTGTTTAAGGATCTGAAATTGATAGTATAAGCTCATTAGGTATCAAGCTTAATCTGTTTTTACTTTTTGAGTTTTTAAAACAACTTATTCTAGCTTAAATTTAGGGCTGCAAATTGTCATTTTAAACTTCAAAAAGCCAAAAATATTTAGTTAGTTTTAGTAAAACTGTCAATTTCAATTGCTTTTTCTAGTTTATTATCTAAATCAATTTTCTTAATTCTTGTTTTCATGTTTTCTTTGGATGTCAAATTTAATCTGTTTTTAGAATTCAACTTATTTCAAGTGCTTATTTGATCTTAAATTTAGCTCAAAGTTGGTCTTATGTCCTTAGATTCTGCTTGTTTAAGTCTGCATACATTTCAGCTTTTAAGAGCTTTTCAGCTCATTTTGATAGTTAAATTCTAGTCATATAAGCTTGTTAGGTCTAGGTAGTGATCTGTTTTTAGCTTATTTGCTTTCATTTGCTTATTGAGTCTTAAAAAAAACCAACACAGTTTTGCTTATAAGTCATATAGTAAAGTTTAGCTATTCTGTCTTTTTAATCTGCTCATTTCTAGCTTATTAGTGAGTTTCAGCAAAAAGTTCATTTATTAAAATTGCTTATTTTAGCTTGTTCTATAAAAGTTTCAAAAAGAAAATTAAAAAAAATATTTTAGCAAAAAGGTAAGGTCCAGGACTCGAACCTGCGACCTCTCCCTCACAACACACACAGCTTGCCATTGTGCCCTTGGGACTTTTCCATTAGGTGTTGGTTTCAATTTAATGTTATAGATACTTTGGTTTTTGCTTATCCGAGCTTATTAGCTTTTTAACTGCTTATTCGTTTAGCCAAATTTCAAGTTTTCAATTTTCATAGATTTTAAATAGGTTAAAGTATTTTTCATAATTTTTCTAGATTTTTAATAATTAGTTTACTATTTTTAATATTTTATTTAGATTAAATCTATTTTTAATTCATAAAATATAAAATAAAAGTCAAAAAAATATTATTTTTTTTCTAAAATTATTTTTAATCATTTAGGACTTTTTGATTTTAAATTTGCATTTTTAGGGATTAAATTTGATTTATTTGCTTAATTAGTCGCGTTTTAGAATTCGCGTTAACGTTTTTGTGCTTAATCTTTAATTGCTTTAATTGCTTTTGCGTTTCATTAGTAGAAATAGAATTCAAAATTAAAACTTTGAAATTATTCAAATCACGCGATCACGAACTTAAACGAGATTCTCAATTCACGCTTCGTCGGGATACGACATCCGGGAGATAAATTATTGTTTGTCCTCAAGCAATTTTTATCAAACGGGATACTCACTATACTATAATTAGTTTGAGATATTTAGGATATATATTTAATTATATATAGACTATTTGTCATCAAATCACTACCTTTACACCACCTTCTCCCCCTTTAGTCGAAACAAAAGGGGCGTGTCCTTAGAGTTAAACTTCGTTTCTCCCAAAAAGGCGAGCTTTGCATCATCCCTAGTGAAGTTATACTTCAATCATCCTCGTTTAAACAACTCCAAGCTATATACTTTGATACTCTCGAGCTCCCCCTATCTCATTGCACTCCTATGATAATTTCATCCCCTTGATTATTGACCTTCATTGCTAGTGAATCCATGGATCAAATTTCTTACAAGGACTTAACACATAGTAAACGACACACCAAGATAGGCTATGTTTGTCACACCCCCAAAGTATCGCAGCGGAAGGTCATCGGGGTATGACTTTATAGCACAATGTCACAAGTTATATTGAACGACCTCTATATGAGTCGTTTAAAATACAACGTTTGATTTCATAAAAATTTAGTAAAAGGTCAAAGTTTTCAACAAGGCAAGTTTAATAGTTTCACATTAAAATGACAGAAAGTTTTGAAATAACAATCAAACTTTTAATGTTCATGCAGGAAATCTTCAATGTGACGCAATGATAACGCTCAAATTATACATATTTTTATATGCATTATCAGTGCTTTTTGTATATATTCTGGTTAATTATATGAACTTTCGATACTTAATAGAATATATTTGTCATTGTAGGTTCATGTGACGTGTCATGAAAGAAAACGGAAGAATACACGAAGATATGAAGCTTAAACAAAGAAGTAAACTCAAGTTAAAGATCTCTCGACACCTGTTCACTGTTTTGGCCATAACTCGGTCATACAAACTCGGATTGAGTTGGTTCAAGCGGCCAGGGAAAGAGAATTCAATTATCTACAACTTAGAATAAAATGCCAGGAGCTGTAAATACTCTAAGTACACCGCACTTGTAAAAAAGTGCGACGCACTTTTCACCAACATTAAATTATCTTTAACCGACATAGCCCAAGTGCGGCGCACAAATAAAAAAGTGCGGCGGTTTTCGCCCTCGCACAGCCTATAAATAGCCCCCTTGGCTCCCTCATTTCACACATTCTCACACAAATCAATCTAGTTCGATTACACCACTTAGAATAGGGATTTTTGGAGATTAAGGCTTAACAAACCTTTGATCCAAACTACCCTTGGCACCACAACATCTCTTGATCATACTTCCACTCAATCAAAGCCGTGCCGGACGATCTTGGCTTGTTATTTCTTGATCCTAGAAGTGTAGTGACAGTACATGAAGGTTCGGGATAATAGGAATCAATAGCTTGGGTTATTGATAATAATTTTCGGTTGGAAAAACTTGTAATCGCCATATTTTGATCTTATAACTTTGGTACACTTCTATTATCTTTTGATATGAAAGTTTATGAATTTTATAAGTTTAATATGCGTATTACTTGTTTGATTACGGAGTAGTCATTTTGTGTTTGTTTGGGCATAATGTGATCTTTGATCTGTAGTGTTTTGATATGTGTTTATTGAAATGGTTAAACATGATTTGACTAAGTATATAGGCCGAAATGATACTTTATAAATCTTTGTTATATCATTTCAAAATATATAATAACTTATAAAGGTCGAAAGGATTTGTTGTTATTAATCGATATAATCACTAGTTACACTTAAAGGCCGAAAGGATTTGTAACTTGTGTTATCTTGCTTTCTAAACTTGTAAACACTATCCTAAACATATCATTGTTTTAGTGATCATTGCCTAAACAAACATGCTTTAGTTCTTTGCTTGAATAATCCTTTCATCGCTTTCTTTACAGTATTCAATATATGCACGTTTTGGTTAATTTGATCAGTGACAATCATTTTAGCCTTAGCACCTTAATTACAAACTATGAAAACTTCAATTCTCTTGGGACGACCTGAACTTACCTAAGCTATATTATACATGAAATGGTATACTTGCCAGTGTTGTGTTTTTAGTAAAAATTGGCATTTCTAGTATTATAAATTTAAGACTTGTAAAACACACATCAAGTTTTTGGCGTTGTTGCCAAGAATTTTTTTAAGTTGTTATCAGTTTGTGTGCTTGATTTTGGTGCTTCTTGTTTGCTTAAACATGTTTGTTTGCCTAAATTCTGCCTGCTGCATCTGTAAGTACGCCGCACTTCTTTTGAATACGTCTTACATTTTGTCTGTGATCGAACTCGTTCTTAACTGATTAAGTTTAGTGCTTTTAAAAATAAAAAAACCCAAAACTGCTTTTGTCAGGTTTTATAATCATCTGATTATATAACCTTGTAAATTTTTTCATATTTAGTTTATTCGGAAAAAAACCCAAAAACATTATTTTTCAAAACATTTTGATTATATGCTTTAGTTGTCTTAATTGTTTTCCGTAAGTTGATTATATTTAATTTTCTGTTAGCTCTATTTTATTTCTGTTTATTTTGTTCGTTGTAATTACCTAAAATATAAAAAACAAAAACATAAAATTTTCAGAAAAACCGGCGAATTTTTCCTAAAGTACGCCGCACTTATCTATCTAAACCAAAAATATTTTATCCAATTTATCATTATTTTCTATATATAATTGTTAGCCTCAATTTATTGAGTCGAACAAGGAAGCTCGGTCACTCAACGATGGAGCTTCGGTCTTTAATTAGTTAATGTTGTAATAAAATAATATCGGGAATCGGGCTCGATAGTTAAACTAATATTGTATATGTTTCGGGTTTAATCCCAAGCAAAACCCGAGCCCGGGTCCTAGTTAAATATCCCACGCGTCGTAGGGATATATATATATTTAGATATTTTCTTTTCAGAAAATATCTCATATATATATAGATATTTTCTTTTAGAAAATATCTAAGTTTTTCATTATTTCAATATATCTTTCTCTTTTCTCTCTCAACTCTCTCTCATCTCTCTCTCATTTCGACTCTCTCTCTCTCTAGTTTCTTGTTTCGTGTTGTGATTTATGAAGTGAAGTGTTAATCGGGAACCTACAATTGGTATCAATCGCCTCGGGTGGATTTCGTGGTTTTTTTTGTTGTGATAAGCTCATAGGGATCGGCAGTTTGGTTGGGTTCTTTGTGGCATTCGGTAAGCATTTTTTCGTGGACGAATCGAACGAGAGCGTTCATCTTGAAGCCGAACGAGTGGTAAAACGTTTCAACCGAACGAGAGGAAAACTTGTACGATCGAACGAGTGAAAAACGTTGGCACCGAACGAGCAGAAACACGTTGGGATCGAACTAGCGGACCGAACTAGCGGATCGAACTAGCGGACCGAACTAGCGGATCGAACTAGCGGACCGAACTAGCGGATCGAACTAGCGGACCGAACTAGCGGACCGAACTAGCGGATCGAACTAGCGGATCGAACTAGCGGACCGAACTAGCGGATCGAACTAGCGGATCGAACTAGCGGATCGAACGAACGGACCGAACTAGCGGATCGAACGAGCGGATCGAACAAGCGGGATCGAACGAGCGAATCGAACAAGCGGAATCGAACGAGTTGGGATCGAAACGAGCAATTTCAACGAACGGTAATTTTTTTTAGAAAACTTGGGTGACGAAAAGGGTTTCAGGTTAAACAGCCATAACTTTTGATCCGTAAGTTCCGTTTAAGGACCGTGACCTCTCAAATCGAATAGAAAAAACGTTGTCGGATCACGTGGTTACCCACCCCGTTAGATGGTTAAGGAATTTTCGAAGCCAAAAACATCGTTTTCTATGAATTTATTTACACTTTTCAGTTTTTTTTAGAATTTTTTTCGCGTGATTCGGAAATATAAATCATTCACGGTTATCTAGTGATCTTGTAAAATCCCGTTAATTCATTATCGGTTTTGATCATAGAGAGTAAAATCCCGTGAACGTGAATTGCATACAACCACAACTTCAATCACATCATATCCACTTAAGATCCAACAAAATCTTTCACAATTACATAAATTAATAACACAATCATTCATCATGTCTACTCAGTCAAACATCTCCACAAGATAGTCAAAAATGCACAAAAATATAATGGCAGATGGTTCGAAGATAGACACAACAAATGATGGGACCAGGAAGATATTCACAGTAGGAGATCACGTGTTCTACGTACATTGACACAAAACCAAAATGGTGGCGGAACTGGAAAAAATGCATACTAAATGGTACCTATCGTGCCAAAAAGTGTACTTATCAAAGCTGTTCCAGAAGCTAGAAGTCGTCTGCAGTTCAAACAAATAAAGCATTGAAACTGTTTGAACATGGAATCCAGAGAACAAGACACTTTCAGTCTGGGAAATAGGAATGCTATTTTCTTGCTTTTAACAGGTAGTGGAGATGAAATTTATTCAACTGTTGATGCATGCAAACACAGCAAATTAAATATGGATAGCCATTGAAGGCTACAACAGGGGGTGATCGTTGAACGTACAAGATGTGTAGACCAATCTATTCTGGGAATTTGGGAGTTTACTTCTCAGAGGGAGAATCCATGGAGTCGTATTACTCCGCACGATTTTACAAAATTGAAGAATATGGTTCAACATGGAACACTTGAAATTCAAAAATGCAAGTGAATGTTCAATTTATTCAACAAATTCAACGATATGGTCAGATTTGTGAGTTTGTAAGCAAGCAAGAAAAAATAGACATCGTTCATATCACATACTGTTTGACATTCTGAAGCAGTTTCAATGGAGGTTAATGTATAGTTGCTGAGAGAATAGCCAAAAAGTGCAAATACATTAGCATCATTGCGGTGCTCAACCATATTCAGATATTATTATCAAGCACCAAAAACCTCAAAGATCAAATGCCAACATCATATTCCACAAAGACACAACTGCATCCACCAGACACAAAGGCAAAGAGGTCGCCAAACAATTACACCTCAATCTGAGTCTGTCTCTGAAGAAGCAGTGATCCTGAACAAGATCAGTGACAAGGAAATGCAAAGTATTGGCACTCCTTGCAAAGTATTTCAATACGCTCTACAAACTACCAACAACTACCTTCGAACTTCTTCAAATCCAAGAACAAGACTGAAGATACCACACAAGTATAACAATGACAATCAGTCAACGGCATGTTTGGGTATCAAAGGACAATGACAGTTGCTGGGGCGCTAGGGAAACAGTAGGCAGTCAGAGTAGTGCCAACAAACTGGGAAAAAAATAACACGTGCTTGTTAACCGGCAGGGATATGGGTACTATGCAAAGGATTGCAGGGAAGCACAAAGCGGGTTAAAGGATACACGTATTCACAAGGAAAAGATGATGATGTGCAAACAAGATTGAACAGGTGTTCCTTGCAAGCTGAGCAAGATCGATTGGCTAGAGGACACGGATGATGAAATTGATTGAACAGGGTTGGAAGCACAATGTACAACTACATGGCAAAGTATTCAGGAGTCTCTCCTGAAGGCCCAGTCTAGCTGGTCAGCCATTGGAACAGGTACAAAATCATGATGAAAGTAATGTGTATGACAATGTGAGACGACATTCTGAGCAACCTGAATCCATTAACGACACATATGTTTTGGAGAAGGATGATAGCAATGTCACTCCTGATTCATCAAATATATGTACTAATGATAATCAGGTTGATCAAAATGCTGCAGAATGTGTTGATGAGCGTGCTGCGCTTGCTAATTTAATTGCTAATTTAACTCTTGATACGGAGGAAAACAAAACGATTTTAAAGCAATTAAAGAAAGCAAACGCATCATTGACTCAAGAATTGGAAAAGTGCAAAACTAACCTTGATGAAACCATAGTGCTGGGGGGAGGCTATTAGTTGATTGGGATAGTTATCTGATGCACTCAGAACTAACAGAATGAAGTATTGAGATGTACAATGCCCTTTAATGACCGGAGATTGATTATGAGATTCTTCAAACAAAGTTAAATGAAACTCTAGGACTATTAGCTTTAAAAGACATTGAAATTAAAGAAGGTTTAAAAACTAAAGCCTATGAAATTTCAGTTCTTAATCAGAAACACGATGAATTAGTCAAAAAGAGTCTTTTAACAAAGTCACAACTGGAAGGTTATCTCAAAGAGAACACAAAGGTCATTTCGGATTTAAAGGTTAAGGAAGAAAAAGATATTGACAAAATGATTGAAATGGACAAACAGTTAAAGTTTTTGAACGAAATTGTTTATACTCGTTTCTTTTAGTAATTCAGTCAATTAGACCATTCATATGTTAGCACTCAAAATGCTCGACATATATGGTAGCCAACCTTTGCTAATCCAGGTTATCCTCAAGAAAGCTCAATCGGAGAAGCCCTGTTTTCGTATGAGATCAATTTGATATTCTGAACCTGCAAAAAAAGATTTGCCCCTGAAAGGATTGATGACACGACCTCTTGATAACGAGAGTAGATAAAATGAATAAAGATTATGTTTATAACCAATATGATTACACAAGACAAAATAGTCTTTATGAAATTTTTAAAGGACCCTCACTGGAGTATCTTTATCAGTTGGAACGCGCAAAAGAAGTTAGGAAGACAATGTGGAGAAAACCGTTTGTTAGAACAAAACCAAACATTGCTAAAAACGTTGCCTTTCTAAACGTTTAACAATCATTAGTAAAAGTAGACAAGGTTTTAACGAAATGACATTTAAACAACAAGCAATTTAGGAAATTGTTGATAAAACTAGGTGGATTCTTACTAGTGATTACTTCCCGAAGTGCCACTGCTCATGATATGGACACTGTTTGATACAAACCTTTATGTATGGCTGTTACCATAGTATCACAAAATGATAGCTTTCATTTGAACATGAACTTTTAAAACGGCAAATGCATGGGAAATTTTGAGTACGTTAAATCCCTTGAAAAGAGATTGACGGAACTGAATCTGAGAAGGCTGATTTTTCAAAAATTAGGTATGATCTAATTACTTGAAGAGTGTGTGTCTAAAGATGTTATATGTTCATAGGTGCCTTCTTTGCTGAAATTAAATGCGTCATACTGAATTTGCAATGCATGTATCTTCATAAAGTCAAAGATAGTGAATGTCGTGCAAAAAAAGCTGTCAAAAACAAATTGAATCTGTTATTAACGAAGTTCATAAATTAAGCTTTTAAAGAGTTTTTGCCAAAACTTGAATCTTATACCACTACGATTTCTCGTGAAATTTCTTTTATCAACATTGTAAAGAACAGATGACAAAAACCCAGTTTGCAAGAAAATGCTTCAATGTAATTTAAAAAAGAACGTGAACAATATCTGGAAATACAAGATTTGAATGCTCAAATGCAGACAACGAAACCATGGTGAGTAAATGAGTTAAAGAAACTCATTCTAGGATAACAAAAGAAAGTATGTGGGAAACTCAGTTTGATAAAACCATCTGTTGTTCGACAACAAATGCTCACGGATTCAAAACCATCAGGTTTTAGGGAAGCCGACGCTTTTCAAATTCTCCTGAAATGAGATGTTTTCAAGACAAAACAGTCGGTTTAATAAATGACTAATGTGTCGGATGGTTTATTGAAACCTGTCACTAAACAGAATTTGCTCTCAGAATAGAAACCAGCGTTGTCGACAACCACACAAATGTGCTTAAACCAGGAATGTTTTAGATTGCATCCACCACAACACAAACTCGACAACCACAGTTGCCTCATGCTCTAGGAATATCTAATCCTCACATGTCATAATCTTAAGGAGTAATTCACACTAACTTAGTGTTGCAGACCACAGCTTAAGTGTATCATGTTGAAAGATAAGGTCGTGCCAAACATTAGTCAAGTGACGTTTCAAAGACTGGAAGTCAGAAGCCATCATAGGATTCTAGTATTACTAAGAAAAACATAAGTCTGTAAACTGCGTGTAATGACAGTTCAAAACTCCAGAACTTCGAATGTAAATGCTGTTTGTGCTGAATTAATGCTGTTTGTGCTGAATGTGGAACATGTGTGTTTAATTCTAATCATGATGCTTGTGTTTCTCGATACTTGAAAGACGTGAATGCTAGAACTAAGAAGCCTAATGTAGTGCCTATTAGTGCTAGTAAACCCAAGAGAAAAGCGAACAAATCTGTTGCAACACCCCATAAGAAAACAGTTGCATCAGATACCACTATTCAGAAATCCAAGAGTTACTATAAGGAGTTGTATGAGAATACAAATCAGGAATGGAAATGGTGGATAGCTAAGAGATGTCCATCAGGTTATACATGGACACAAAAGCCACTTAGGACCAAAAAGATATGGATGCCTAAGATTAGGAAAGCTGATGAATCAACAAGTATTAGTCCCACTATAGACATTGTCTCTAGGATAACTAATGTCTTGAAGATATCAAATTCCTTAGGATCCAATTTGTCCAATGTTCCATCGTCCTCTAATTCTCTTGCAGATTGTACAACTCATCCTATTCATTGTTGACTCTGGATGCACGAAGCACATGACGGGCAATCTTAAGCTGTTGTGTAATTTTGTGGAGAAATTTCTGGGTACTGTTCGTTTTGGAAATGATCAGTTTGCTCCGATTCTTGGTTATGGAGATCTGATTCAAGGAAATGTGACGATCAAACGGGTTTATTACGTCGAAGGCCTCAATCACAATCTTTTCTCGGTTGGTCAATTCTGTGATGCTGATTTGGAGGTTGCTTTTAGGAAATCTACTTGTTTTGTGAGAGATCTTCAGGGAAACGATTTACTAACTGGTAGTCGTGGATCTGATCTCTACACAATATCTCTTCAAGAAACAACTTCATCAACTCCAATCTGTTTCATGGCTAAAGCTTCACCAACTCAAGCATGGTTATGGCATCGAAGACTTTCTCATCTTAACTTCGATTACATCACCTTACTCTCAAAGAAAGATGTTGTGACAGGCTTACCTAAGTTGACATATGTCAAGGATCAACTTTGTTCGTCTTGTGAAATGAGTAAAGCAAAAAGAAGCTCATTTAAGTCAAAAGCTGTTCCAAGTTCCAAAGGAAGGCTGAATTTGCTTCACATGGACTTGTGTGGTCCAATGCGCGTTGCAAGTATAAATGGGAAGAAGTATATTCTGGTGATTGTTGATGACTATTCAAGATACACTTGGACTCTTTTTCTACGATCCAAGGATGAAACACCAGAAGTTCTCAAAGACTTTCTCACGATGATTCAACGCAATCTTCAAGCTCAAGTTATTACTGTCCGTACTGACAGAGGCACGGAATTCTTGAACAAGACACTCCATGCTTATTTCAAAGAAGAAGGCATTGAACATCAAACTTCCACTCCTCGAACACCTGAACAGAACGGCGTTGTCGAAAGACGGAACCGTACTCTTGTTGAGGCTGCTCGTACGATGCTTTCAGCTTCTAAGCTTCCATTATCATTTTGGGCTGAAGCAGTTGCAACCGCATGCTATACTCAGAACAGATCAATCATCATATCGACTCATGGAAAGACGGCGTATCACATCATTAATGACAGGAAACCTTTAATAAAACATCTTCACATCTTTGGTTGCATTTGTTACATAACGAGATGGGAAAATATAGAAAAGATGAAGAAAAAAAAGGGATATCATGTGTCATGGTGGGATATTCTACTCAGTCGAAGGGATATCTTTTAAATTCTTGCTCATAAATATTATTTTATTTTTTTTTTTTATTTGTGTTTACAAACAAGAGAACTCACGCTTAATAGTTGAGTCCATTCATATCAAGTTTGTTGGAAATAAGTGTTGGATGTCTGATCACAACAGTTTCAGACTGCACCACAACTGACAAGAGATGTCTGTTGAAAATGTCTCTTAAGGCTCGTTCATCAAGGACAATAGGCGTCAGATTATGACACTCTGACCCGTGCCCCCAGAAAAATGTTGTTCCTTCAGCGAAAGACAGATTCGTCACAACAAGGGTTAGAATTTTTCTTCACGTCCTTTACTTGAGGATTTATTGCAATCCAACACACGGTCTTGCCTGAGAAAACAACAAATGATCAAGCAACGAATGCTTCATTTTCAAGAAGACGAATTTATCAATCCTTTTTGTTACGACGGTAACAAGAAAAATTGGTGTGTCATCCTCACGCAAAACTTTGATATAACGATTTGCATTCATTTCAACCACAAAGTCTTTGGTATTACCGAGGACCAGAGATCATCCCTTAGACAAGTTAGTGGAAATCCAACCATGCCAGTTCAAACAAGACGACAGCATTGCACTGATCTGAACTGTGTATGTTCGCGCTCACAGTGAGTATTGTTGAAACCGAAGAATAAATTAAGGAGGCACATGATGATTCTGGCATGGATCGAAGCAATGCTGATGGAACTTCATCTGTTCGACACGACTAAATGTCTGGGAAACTAGGTCGACAAAAACCTATTGGCAGATGAATTATAAAGCTAAAGTGGTCTATGGAAGAACAAGAAGGATGAGTTCAGACTGTAATTCGCATCAAAAGCATGGATTGTTGCTAAAGTTAGGCGCTCAGGAAGAGGGGTATTGATTTTGAAAGGTTCATTTGCTCAGTTGCTCGCTTGGAAGGCTGCTCGGATTTTCGTGGCGCCACGCAGCAACAAGTCTTTTCCATTCATCTAGATGGAAGTGGGAAAAAAGGCATTTCTTAATGGGTCCAGAAGGAAGAAGGTTTACGTTGCTCAGCCGGAAGGGTTCGTTGATCCAGATCATCCAGAAAAAGATCTTACCTTCTAAGGAATGCTTTGTATGGATTAAAGCAAGCTCCGTGAGCCTGGTACCGATGAAATATCAAAACTTCCTAATGTCCAAAGGCTTTACTGAAGGTACAATAGACCAACTTTATCAAGTAAAATACGGGGAGGATATTCTACTGTGCAGATTTACGTTGATGACATAATTTTTGGGTCTACAAACCCTAAATATTCAAAAAGATTTGAAAAGTTAATGCACAGTAGATTTGAAATGTCCTTAATGGGGGAGATGAAATTCTTTTTAGGACTTCAGATCCACCAGTCCCCAAAAGGTATTTTTATCAATCAGGCCAAGTACGCTTTAGAATTCTGAAAAAGCATAATATGACAAATGTCACTCATTGGTGCACCATGGCTTTACTAAACCAAAAAACTAGATGTAGGACTGAGTGGAGAACCCGTAGATCCATCTGAATTATCGTAGAAAAATCGGGTCACTCATGTATTGACATCTAGTAGGGACCAGGACTTAGTGAAAGCAGTATGCTATTGTGCACGTTATCAAGCACGAACCACAAAACAAATGCACCTACAAGGAGGTTAAAGATCTTTAACATTACATAAAGGGTACTCATTAACATTGGGTCTCTGGGTATCCAAAGAGATTCCTGGATCTTGAACTAACAGCTATTTTTCGACGCTGGATCATGCCGGATGCCTTGATACTCGGAAAAGCACTTCTGGAGGGATACAGTTCATTGGTGTTATACTGTATGCGGGATGTCAAAGAAACAATAAACTACACTGCAATGTCCTTCTGCAAGGCAGAGTATGTGGTGTTATCTGCAAGAAAATTGTGCTCAAGTATTGTGGATGACGGGACACAACTTCGAAGGGTTTTTGGGCTTCAACTACAACAAATTACAGTTGTTATTGCGACTCTCTGTCAGCCATATAACAAATCTCATGCAACCCCGTAAACATTCGCGAACAAAGACTTCCATACTCGGTATCAATTTCATATAAGGAAACAGGCTGAAAATTGGTATAGTATTGAACTTTTATTTTGTCAGAATGAATACCCCAATTTAGCCGACATGTTTACGAAAGCCCTTCCTGAGGATCGGTTTAAGTATCCTTGTAAGAAGGATGGTTCGAGATGTTTGACTCCAGCTGACTGGAGGTTCTGACAAATATGAATGCTTGATATCATGATCAAACCGCTCCATGTTCATTTTTGAGAAGCTAAAATACCAAGAAATATACACAAACTTCTAAAAGTAAATACCACAAAATCAGAAAAGACAGATAATTTCCAAAAAGTTTCTTCTCGACATGTCTCTTGGAATCGATAACTTTTACGTGCTTAGATTATGTGAATTATCATTGGTCATCGGGTGTGTAAATGAAGTTCAGCGAGAGTTTGCCTAATACTTTCAAACATGTCATTTATAATTTTCTAAATGGCTTAGGTCGCAATATGTCGAAGTTACATAACAGGAATTCAATAAAGGATGTTTTAACTTATCCTCAAACGATGAAAGTTAACGTTTCTCGGTCTTGAGTGTTCTTACGTGACATTCAATGTTTTATTGCTCACGGACAAGGATGTGTACGTTCAGTGCGACTTACCCTTAGCGTTAGAAGAAAGTCCTCTAACATTTAGTTTTTTCAAAAAAGTTGAACAATTTTTCACAAGAATTTCTCGATGTCATATTCATAATCTATTCAAAATTGTTTGTTCAACACTCCATCTCACAATGTTTTCAAAGACATCTATTTTTCAATTGTCCTATTTTTGGGGGGAGTTTTTCGAAAAATGCAAGTTTATTGTTCTTTGAATACATCATCAACGACCATTCTTATGTATTCTAATCATTTTCAAAATGTTTCCAAACCATTCATAGCGATAAACCATATTTTCTCCAGCAGATTTTAATAGACAATATTTATTTCAAAGGTATTTCTGTGTAAAACTAAGTGTTTATTATTTAAAATAAGGTGAGAAAATGTATTTAAAATATGATCTATGCCGGATCTTGTGCTTGAAGAAATGGTTTTATGTTGGATCTTACACCCAAAACTCTTAATTCACGACAATTTGAAGTCAAGGTGGTTAAGGTTAGGAATCAATCTATGATCTAACCAGAACAGGGAGCGATCATACCCAGGATAATCAAAGTTAGAAAATAGCAGTCCTTTAGGTATGATTGGAGATGAATGTATATGGGAATAATGCCGGACTAAGATTGAGTTAACACTGGGATCAATCACAACAAGGTGGTAGTAATGAACATCTTGGTAGCATTGAAGGCTGTTTGAGAATGAAAAAGACAAAATAAAAAAATGTATGGATTAAAGGGTCTAAAGAAAGTGGAAAGGCCTCCACACATCTTAAGGCAGAAACCGGGTAAATACTATGATGCAGACATCACAAGTTGATTGCTGACATTGAAAAAAAAAAGGGGGGGGGGGGGGGGGTGGGTGGGGGGACATAATGGAAACAGTGATGCCAATGACACAACCTTCCCAGCCATTCGGGTTCTTCAACAGAAACTGTCTCATTTGTACGGAGATACACACGGTTATCTATTTGACATCTCACTCGAGATTGTTGATATTGAATAGGTGAGCAAAACTGCTCACAGCCTTCCGAGTACTAAAACCAAAATGCACTAATCGTGCTTAGAGCAATGAGATCAATCCAAAATCTCGCTAGGACAACATTCCATTTACAAACACTTGTTTGAACATCATCAGGTTCACAAGCTGTTATCAAGAGTACTACGCAATATATTGTCGATTTTGCCAGAAGAACATTCAGAAGTGTAATCTTTTGTTTTAACAATGACGATGGAAATACTTCCAGTGTCATCATCAAACAGCACTGCGGTAGGTGACATTGAGAGTTTCTATAGGAATCAAATTGTGACATCTGATATCGATTTGAGTCAGTAAAATGATTTGACGTTTGATGAATTTTGATATAAAACATGACTCTATCGTTGTGTTTACAACACAACTGTTTAAAGAGTGACACGTCGATGGATTTTCAAATTCCAAATTTTCTCGTTTATCACATAAAGTAAAAATTGCACGTCAACTGGTGGTATCGGGACAACTACTCATCATTCAGAATGCTCTCTCTACGTAGACTTTACTATCTTTTATAGAAAGATCAAGATTGTAAGACAAAGACTTCCGCTTAACTTGATTTAAAGCTTTCATGGGAGAATGCAAATGTATGAGCATGTTGGTACAAAGACACAAATTCGCAAGATGTCAAAGACGATAAATATATGACGAAGGCTCAAAAGGTCAAGATCGCAAAGCATGAAGGAACAAGCTTTCACGAAGAAAAAGACCAAGAAAACATCGAGCTTAAACTGACAAAAGCATTCTCACTGATCTCATGAAGGAGTGTCATCAATGAACTCAATTGGGGAGATTGTGTGGCTACAAATTTTTATTGAGTCAATAAAGGGAAGCTCTGTTCCCGTGTTCAAGACTCTCTTCGGGGGAGATTGTTCAGCTCTAATTTTATGAGTCGAACAAGAAGCTCGGCACTCTACGATGGAGCTTTCGGTCTTTATTAGTTAAGTTGTCTATAGGATATTATCGGGAATCAGGGCTCATAGTGAATTCTACATATTGTATATGTTTCGGGTTTAATACCAACTCAAAAACCAGAGCACGGGTTCCTAGTTTTAACTATCCGCGCGTAATTTAACGCGGACGGGGATTTATATACTTTTTTTTCTTTAGAAAAGTAAGTTTGTTCATTATATTAAAAAAATAATTATCTTTTCTTTTATTCTCAATTCTCTATCCTAGTTCTCTCTTAAAACAACTCACCACTCTTACCTTTTCTTGTTCGATTTGTGTGATATATATGTTATGGAGTGTTAATCGGGATCCTACAAAACTATTTCCTTTATGTACAACCTTGTAAGGGTTTCCATACAATTTGTTTCTCTGGTAGGGATAAAATGTGTTGATTTGGTAAGGCGATCTACAATAACCCAAATTGTGTCATGTCCGTTTGATGTTTTGGCAGTTTTTGTATATGAAGTTCCATCGTTTTCTTTCCCATTTACATATAGGAATCTCTGGTTTTACCAGTAAGCGGATGGGCTTCTGACATTTCTGCTTTAACTCTAGAGCAATGTTAAACTAATTGCCAATATTATCAGTCGATGTTTGCATTTATGTTAGGCCACCAATAGTGTTTCTTTAGATCCTGATACATCTTGTCTGAACTTCTGGTGAATGAATACTTCGCAATTTAGGAGAAGAATGCATAAATTAAGTCCTCAAACCACCATAGATGGTAACCAAACTTCGATTCTTGATACAACGAGTTCCATAGGATAGTATTTCAAACGCTTTGTCTTTCCTCGTAATTTCTCAGCCATGAGGTTTTCTTCATTGATTGCCTCAGTTTGAGCTTCCACAATTTGTGATGGTAATTTTGGATGAATGGTCATGACTAATGATCTGACTCGGAGTGGTTTGATTCATTCCTTCTGGCTAAAGGCATCTGCTACAACATTTGCCTTTCTAAGGTGGTAGCGAATCTCACAACCGTAATATGCGAGCAATTACTAACCATAACAGCCCGTCATCTATGTTAGAACTCTTTCTGATTAAGGATATGTTGAAGACTTTTATGATCAGTGAACACAGTACAATTTGTGCCATACAGATAGTGTCTCCAAATTTTAAGAGCTAACACTACTGCTCCTAATTCAAGATCGTGTGTGTCACACCCCCAAAATCGGACGGCTGCGGAATGGTAACAATGGGGTACGACTTCAAGGCTCAGGGAAAGTCACAAAAAACGACCTCGCATAATGAGTTACGTTAGAATATTTTTTTACATTTGATATATTTAAATAAATTATGAGTTTACAAATGGATCCCATTTATAATGCATTAGGAAACATTTTGTTTAAAACGTTTATCGGAATGTATACAAGTTATTAAGCCTTCAAAAATATATATATCCGCGCGGCTCGAATGCTCCCTACATGCTCCACTAGCAATATAGTAACTTGAAAATACATTGCTAAAACATCAACAATTAATGTTCGTGAACTTCATTATGTTTAAGTTAAAAAGCAATATTTGAAATAATTTACGAAATATTTCAGAAGAAAAGTAGCGTGTTAAATACATTTAAAAGTGTTATTCCGAAATCCATCGAAATCCATGTAGTGATTTAATAATAGAGTAATGTTCAGTTGTGGACCACAAGATGAAGATTAAAGTATTGGTGGACTAAGTACGTATTACGTAGTCCAACAGTAAGGTAGACAGGGGAAAATAGTAGACTCTGAAACACATTCAGAAGTCCAAAACGTTTATTATTGCACTAAGCTCATGACCCCGAAGCCTTAACTAGATTTGTGCCCCAATCAGAATATAGGATGCTTGCCAACAACCTAACACCTCTCAATGTTAAATGCACCTTGATCAAACTAGTGACCCAAGGAAAGGTGGGGATTGTCAGTCCCGATAGATCTATCCACAACACTCGCGCTTACTACAATAGCAATTAACGGTTCATGATAAATAGGGACTTCACGGCAATAAGGTAACTTAGCAATAATATTCAGGCAGTAATCTGGATAGCATACACTTTGTAAACACTTTGAAAACACTTAGAAAAACACTTGTGTCCAATAGTAAAACAAGCAATGTAATTCACCCCGTAGATTTTGTAAAACAATCACGTAGTAAAAAGGGGGCTATGAACTCACCTCGAGTGAATGGTAATCAACAAGTATTCACAATAGAAAAATGCGTCACGAAGGAATCCGAAGGCAACCTAATCCAATATAGGTCGTATAAGTACTAAACACTTTGATTATTTATAGGTCGTATAGCTCATCATACTATCGTTCGGGCTATCATAATTAAGAGGTCATGTAGTGAACGTATGAGGAGCTAGGACACTTTAAATCGTAAATCCAACAACTCGTCGATACGCCACCCCGAAGAGGCCTCATTATGAAACTCCCTAGTAATATAGCACTTTGCTTAATACCACATATAGGTCTATATAGTTCAATCACCATCTAATTGTTTTGGTAAAATTGTGTTTAATAAGTAAAAACGTTTATAATTACCGTTTTAGTAAAACTGGCGTAACTTTCGCGTTTTAAGTCCGATTTTGACGTTTCTTATGCCCACGCTTTCGTATTAGGACGAGTTATCATAATTTGACATTTTCATATTTTTGACCCTCTGATGAACAGTACTTTTTACTGTTCACACCAGTTATAAAGTTATTTTTATAGTTTTAATTATCGTAAAACCCGTAAACGTCATATTTTATTCGTTATAGCTCCGTTTTTAGTGATTCTTTCGAGCACGTTCTCGTAATTGAAAGTTCTACTTATTTATGAGGTTTACAAAAATAATTATTTCTGTCATGAACAGTAACTTTTATAAAAATAGTTTTATAAAAGTATTAATTGTCGTAAACTCGCGAAATTCATAACTCGTTCGTTATTAATTGAAAAATTACGATTCTTATCATTTTGGAATCCTAAAAATATGTATAATTTGTTAAAAATGCCAAACTTGCTGTTTGAATAATTTTTATAAAAAGTTTTTATAAAAATTCTTTTACGACTCCGTTTATTAACGTATAACTTGTTTTTACCGTATCTTTTTCGTTATTAATCCGTTTTTCGAGTTTCTTATCTTTTTGGAATCGTCATGAGACGTACTATCTTTATAAAGTATAATCTAGCTGTTACAAAATACGAACCAAAACAGCCCCTATATATCTTTTGGGGTTTATTTATATAACTTTGTTTTTATATACTTTTTAACTACAAGTTTATACTTGAACTTTTTATACTTTAACAAACATGTTACCATACTTATAATTCCTTTATTCTTTATAGATAACCTTAATGAGATGTAGTGTGATGAACCAAAGTATCTAAACCCTTGTTTAGATATAAAACCAAAGCTTGCACTCTTGAAACCCTAGTTTTCTAATAAAAACCCTAATCTTGCTTAATCCTTTTAAATGGTTAACCAATGCTTCAAATAACCTTGAGGTATCTTAGATATGTTGTAGGAATGTGTGTAAATATTTGTAGAAAATTTTGTATGGATTGAGTATGGTCTTTGTGGTATGCCTTGAGCTGGAGAGGAGAGAAATGGAGAGTTTTTGATTTTTTAGTTAAGTGTTTTACTTGTATGAGTTCCTATCTCTAGTATGCATGTATATATGGTAAGTCTTGGTCAAAAAGAATGTAATAGTTAGTCAAAAACACATCTCATGGTCTTAAGGAAGACTATGGTCAAAAGGGAACAAAGTATGGTAAGATTTAATGAGCAAAAGATGTACAAAGACTAGTTGAAAGATTTTTCTTATATTTCTTTGTATAATTTGCTACAATTTCGTCCCATGTATGATATATATGATATATTTTTGTAACTTTTATGTATTGGGTATAAATGTGGGTATTTGTTGAAGCGTAGAAAAGTTTTGGTGGTTCCGGGTATGCCTAAACGTATTTTATTGCGAAACGTAATCACTTTACGCAACCAATAAAAATAAAATATAAAAAGTTGATTATTACTTTCGTAAAAATAATATATTGCTTGCTTGACGAAAACTTTAATTCGTTTGGTGTCTGTTACGTTAATTGTTGATTTTTAGTTTACGCGATTTAATTATATAATAAGAATTAAAAGTAAACGCGTACGAAACTAAAATAAAATAAATGGTGAAATTATGACGAAATAAATGGCGTCATAAAATGACCTGAAAATACGGAATGTTACAGTCTCCTCCGGTTAGAAGAGCCTTGTCCTCAAGGCTCAGGTTGCAACACCTGAAGAAGGTACGGGTTCAGAGAAAAGATGCGGAAATTTCTTCCGGATTTGTGTTGATGAAGAGGTGTAGGTTTTAAGGTGACTACTCTCAGCATGACATGGTCTTTCCTGAATGCATAGGTAATCAATCTATGCACCAAATATACATAGGTGATTAGGCTATGTATATTTGAGGGCCAACGATGCAATGCTCATTTTCGTCAAAACAGTGTGATGTGTGAAATGTATCAAATAGTTTTATAACGAAATGAAATAGTCAATAAAGTAAACGTGAAGTAGCTCATAGGGTGACAACAAAATGGTTTATAGGTTGACATCGAGATTGTTTGTAAAGCGATAGGTCATAACAAGTATAAAGAATATCCGAATAAACGCAGAAGTAGTCAAAGAAAATGAACGTAAAGAACTATTCAATCAACAAAATGAACGTAAAAAGTTATTTAATCAACAAAATGAACTTAAAGAGTCGTGTTAAACACTACATTTACTAATTAAACCTTGTATCTATAAATATTGTAAAATATTGTAAACAACACACATAAATGGGTAAGGACAATAATATCTATTACAGTTTAAACAACTCCAACAGTAAATACAAACATGTTTATGACAAACCAATGACTTGACATGTCACAGACAATGTGTTGACGAATTATTATTGTAGACAATTTATGCCATAATTATGACAAATTAATGACAAATTGGATAAGTAAATCACATAATAGAAACATTGACTTGACAACTGTCTGCCACTAAGTTGATCACTTAGTATTGTACGTGATTTAGCATATGGATCGTACAAATCAATGACATATTGGACAACTCAATCACTAAGTATATATACATTGACTTGATAAGTCACTGACACTGAATTCATCACTTAGTATTTAACGCGATTTATGCACATGATTGAAAAACAGTAAACACTATATAAACCACATACTTTGTGGTTCAACTTCAACAACAACATTAAACTATTACATTAATTCAATTTAATTTTCAAACAATGACATTTAAAGTCATACTACACCATTATGGAAGGTTCACTAGTCCGCCTATTAAAACACCTCATTACTTAAAAGTACAATGATATATTCACATTATACAACCAATTAAAAGCATACATACCAAATTAAATATAATGCAACCAATTAAAACACCCTTGTACTCAAAATTATAATAATATTTTTCACAATGTACAATATAAACAAGCTACAATATAATCCAAAATATAAACTAATTAAACACACTAATTAATGTTATTTTTAAAACACCCTAAAATGAAAAGTACATGTTATTATACACATTGTACAAACTAATAAAACACACAAAGCTTCATACAATTATATGCTAACAAGTTGATGGTACATATAGTTTTGAAAACCGGACCGGACAAACGGGCTCAACCGGGAACCGGAGTCGCCAGCGGTTTGGCTAGCCAATAGCCACCGGTTTGGCTAGCTAATAAAAGCCGTCTGAAAACGAACCGGAGAAACCCGTCGAACCGATACAAACGGGTGAACCAAGATTTATTTCTTCGTTTAATCGTTACATGATACCCGCTGTCGCAACACACGAGTACCCTGCTAGTTTTTTTTAAATCTCGTTTAAATCGTGTTTAATCTTTCAAAGGAAAACACCAATATATGGTTAGTTTCAGTATCTTATTTTGATTTATAGTCTAATTTCCTTTACATAAACCCAAAGAAGTATACCTCCGTCTTAAGATAGATATCTCGTATGATTTTTTTCAGTCAAATTGGTTTAACTTTGACTTAAATTTTTTTTTGTGTTATAAAATACTTGATACAAAATATATGAATGAATTGAGTTTTAAATATATTTTCATTAGTATAATTTTCATCAAGTATTATATAACAATAAAAAAATATAAATAAGGTCAAACTCGATAAGTATTGGACAACAATTGATGATGATGTGTTTCAAGCTGTTAGAGATTTTTTTGTGAATGGGCACTTCCCTAAAGGATGCAACTCTTCTTTTATAGCCCTTATTCCTAAGATCCAAGATGCCAAATTTGTGAAAGACTTTCGTCCTATAAGTCTTATTGGGAGTGTTTACAAAATCATAGCAAAATTTTTGGCCAACAGATTATGTCTAGTTCTACCTTATCTCATAAGTGATGTTCAATCGGCTTTTGTTGCTAATCGTCAAATTCTTGATGGGCCTTTCATTCTTAATGAGCTTCTATCTTGGTGTAAGTTTAAAAAGCTAAAATTGGAGGATTTTTAAGTTGGACATTGAAAGGCTATTTGATTTTGTGAAATGGGACTACTTAGATGAGACCCTAAAGGCTTTTGGTTTTGGCTTAAAATGACGTAATTGGATCAGTAGTTGTCTTAATAACGCCATAGGTTTGGTGCTCGTTAACGGTAGCCCTACTTTAGAGTTCCAGATCCATAAAGGCTTAAAGCAAGGTGATCCCATCTCTCCTTTTTTATTTATTTTAATTATGGAAACTCTTCATCTCACGTTCAAGAGAGTCTTAAACGCCGATTTATATAAATGTATCTCTCTAAACGACTCTTTCACGATCTCTTATTTATTTTATGCGGATGACGTAGTCTTTATTAGTGAGTGGAACAACAATAAAATTCAAACTTTATGAGTGGTATTGAGGTTTTCTACTTAGAGTTTCAGCCTTAAAATTAATCTTCACAAAAGCAAATTGATGGGGATTGGTGTTAGCTCAAATGTTGTTGCAGCTGCAGCTTCTTTGATTGGCTGCTCTATTTTAACTGCTCCCTTCAATTATCTTGGCGTGAAGGTTGGTAACAACATGTCAAGAATTAACTCGTGGGACGATGTTATCTCTAAGGTTTCTTCAAGATTGTCCAAATGGAAGCTTAAACTCCTTTCTATAGGCGTCCGTCTTACCCTTTTAAAGTCGGTTCTTACCTCGATTCCGCTTTATCATATGTCTATATTCAAGGTTCCAATTGGCGTGTTAAATCATTTGGAATATATTCGTTGAAATTTCTTTTATGAAGTTGATGGTTCTGATAGGAAGCTTGCTTGGATTGGCTGGAATATAGAATATAGTTCTAACCTTAAAAAAGAATGGTGGTCCTGGTTTCTCTAGTTTTTTTGCACATAATTGCGCTCTATTTTTCAAGTGGGCTTGGAGAATTCTAACTGATGGTTCGTCTTTGTGGACTCGTTTTATTAAAGCCATCTTTGGTAATAAAGGAGCTTTAGATACTCATAAGTTGATTCCTAGAGATCTCCATGGCAAGATGTAATTCTTGCTATTCATTCGCCGCGGCTATGTAAGCCATCACCATTATCTTACTTTGCGCCTGAAGAAACTTAGCTATTGGGTAATTTAAGGCGTATGCAAAGAGTTGTGGAATCATCCATAGTGCCAAAGTCCCTGCAGCGCGTGATGTCTTCAGTTTGTCCAATTAAAAGGAGTAATGGGGTTGCGAAGATGTATAGGAACATCATAATCAAACTTGTGACAAAGAGTATAACCCATGATCTTTGCATATATACTCCCAACATATCAACCTGCCCTGCTCCAAATGCTTGTCCACACAATGTCTCTAATGCACTCCCCATTCCAAGCTGTGGATTACATATCATACATCATTGACACATCAACCAATAACCATTTTCTTAGAGGGTATTTAGGATTGCATTAGCAAAACAAGGAGATCAAGCACGACTCAACTTGCTTTTTCAAAACAGTGTATTCTCTAGCGCGGATAATTATTTTTCAGAAAGTATATGAAAAACACTAAATTTCTAATTATTTATGTTCTACAAAAGCAATATTCAGATGCCCCCCCTAAGAAAACAACAAAAAAAAACAAAAAACAAAAAAAAAATACCCTGTTTTAGCCAGAACCTTCTTAAGGAAAACGCATCACTGAGACTGAAGTCATAAAAGAGACCTCATCCCAATCATGTCCTGTTCGAGAGGTGTTGACAATAGCGTCGAGAATATCGTAAGAGAAGTTAGACTTGGAGCTTAGGATACGGATTCCCGATCGGAGAACCATGGATCACAGACGGTAATCTCCCACTGGACGTCCTTGAATTTTTGAAAAGTTTTTAGAGCCTTTGACGAAATCACATAAGAAATCTTTCGAGAAGAAATGTTATCTATAAAGTGTTCACCGAGTTTAAGTCTATACTTATTACATAAAGCTTAATTTACAATTTGGGCGTCCCCATCAAAAATAAGATAAGGAGGTGCAACTTGACAATCCATTTTATTTTAGAAAATCACAGTCATAGAGTGACCACGAGTCACTACATAAATTAAAAAATCACTTTTAATTTTCAATTTTACATATCTTTTTTCTATTTATTTATTTATGATATAATTTCACCTTATGTTCTAAAATTTCTAGCATAAAAAAATTCGTAGATTCTTTAATATTCAACATCATTTTAAATATAATTAATATAATTTTTAGCCTTTTCATATTTTATTGTGGGTTTTATTATAAATTTTTTAACAACTTCAACTTTAATTGAATACAAACTTGAAATTCTGTAAAAATATATACTTTTGAGAGACCAAGATATGATGGGTAAAAAGAGTGTGCGAGTCCTTTAAACAATAGAGAATTATGGTTAAAATGATGTTTGCGGGAAAGCTACGGAAACCCAAACAAATGAATTCTCTAAGCGGGTAGGGAATTGCGGAGCGAGTTGGGTTAGCAATTTTTATCGCCGCCGCGATGCGCGGGTATAAAGTGTCACCGTTTATTAGATATAATGCAATTAGTTATCTAAACGTTCGACATATTACTTATTTAAGATATTCTTCTCATCTAGATATTTTTTTCCGGAAAAATATGTGTACACATGCATATGCATATAGTTGTTAACGGGACAATTTTGAGACCCTTAAATTTTTTAGGCCTGAGCGGGTCGCCTACCTTGTGGTCTTGGCTCTTGAACACCCTCAAAGACGGTTACGTAACACCAAACACCATTGATTTCTTCTGATGGAGTACTAATTGATTAGCTAATTAAAAAATATTTAGTTAAGCATTAATTTCGTTTTCTAGAACATATCAATAACAGTACTATTTTTTTAAAGAAGAGATTCATCATTCCATTCGTGATTTCTTTATTGAATAACACTAATATTGGTTCCCTTAACCCACTAAATAAGCAAAAAAAATGCAAAAACATCCCCTTTTGTCATTTTGTTAGTTTTTTATCAGTTTTTTTTGGGTGTTTGTTAAACTTTATATTTTTTTCCCCGCACTTTCCTTGTCACAGTTTTAGAATATAAAAAAAATTATATATAAAAAAAAATCTATATCCTATCCCATAGGTACTTTATAGCAAATCTTAACACTAAAAGTGTAAATTACTTTGTGTACCAAACTACTTAAATAAAGCGCATTAATAGCTTATTTATCAAAAAGGTACCAAATTGATATGCCTAAATAATACTCCCACCGTCCCATATTAAATGTTCACTGTTGACTTTTTAAGTATTTCTTTTTCAACTTTGACCTTAAATATATTTGTTTGTGTTACGTAATTTTTGATAAAAGTTATACCAATAAAAAATACATTTAAAACTAATTCATTCATATCTTTTTCATCAAATATTACATAACAAAAAAAATAATATTTAAGGTCAAAATTGGAAAAGAAAGACTTTGAAAAATCAAAGTGGACATTTAATATGGGAGAGAGGGAGTACATCAAAAAGTAATGCTTAACTAGACAAATAAAAATTTGACAATTTTGAACTGAAATTATAGAAAGAAAATGCATACTGTGTGCAATTGATAGATGGTTTTTATTCAACAAATAATAATCTTACACATAAGACAAGGATGGATGGTTTTTCTATTTGTGTTACCACCATGATGAGTTTAACACTACAACAACCCTTAACTTTTCTATGATGAATCAAAATTATATAACTCAAAATTTTAAACAGAATACTAACCAAAATCCCCAAAGAAAAACCCGAATAACGATTTTTTCGAGGAAAAAGCGGCAAGATCAATGAGTATCCAACATGACCAGCAAACGTTTGAGTGGACAGCACAAGTGAATATTGACACACAAGAAGTAAAAATAGCAGGAGCAGCAAGGTACCATAGTTTACTTATACTCAACCCAAATGCACCAAAGAAATCTTTAACTCCAATAATGGACCAATATCCTCCTTCACAACAGTGAAATGGAGTCTCGATATTTTGTCAACTTTATTGGCGACGTCCAAGTGGTTTTTTCGGTGTTGGTTTTTCCATTAGAATTATCCACCTACAATAAGTGTGAGAACAAAAAAAGAAATGAAAAAGTATTTGTGCAAGGAGATATTTATCCATAAGCATATCTTAAAAAGTATGATGCTAATACAAAAGTTATTGGAAAAATTGATTAAAAGTATACTGATTCGTGTGTTTCTTTTCCTTTTCTATAGATTTTTTGGTCCGTGATCCTAGTCATAAATGAATATATTTTTGAAATTACACGATATCGAAACATTTTATTAGTAGAAACAAGAAACACTTGATGATTTCTTAAACATGTATACACGTAAAGGGGTATTTTTTATAATCATTTAATCAATCAATCTTAGAACAATTAACCTTCGAAAAAAAAAACATTTTTTAAAATTAGTCAAGAAATTCACAATTTTGTTGCGTGAGATTTGTTGATTCACAAGTTGTTTGCGAGACTGTTTAAACATACATCAAAAGTCACAAGAGAAATTTAGAAGTTGTTTGTAACTCAGAAGGGGTGAAAATGGTTCGCATTATGCGAAATTATAACGCATAAGAGATAAGTTTCGGGATTAGTTCGCAACTGGCTCCTAAATTGTTTATTTTAGAACGGCAATTTTTATAAAAAAACTAGCAAGATGCTAGACGCTTACAAAGAAATTAGATTATGGTTTTTAAACCACTCAATCCAAGAAAATTTAATTCTAACTCTAGATCGGATCCATAAAAAAGACCTAGAAACAATGTCATCAAACATCATAGACTTCGCATGAAAGCCTGGACCGAAAATCGCATGATTACGCCAATCCCAAATGAACCACCACACAATGTAACAAACGCCTTCGAAAACCTTTTTAAGATTATACGGTAATCTAATACTTAGCATCCAGTCGGTCCATTCTTCGTAAGAGTTAATCTCCTGATATCCCAAATCCCACCACCTCGAAATCTTGGACATGATCTGATTGGATAAATCTCAAGAAAAGAATAAGTGTCTGGACGATTCAACCATACTATTACACATGGGGCAGACTATAGAGCCGATATCCATACCTCTACGAGAAAGATTGAATCTGGTAGGAAAGTAATCATTAGAAACTTTCCAAGCGAGAATGTTGATCTTGATTAGAACCTCTTTAACCCACCGAGTCTTCACATTACCACACGGCAAGAAAGCAGCATCAATAGTTTTCCGAATAGAAGAAACAAAGAACTCCCCCGAGCCCTCTAAAGACCACGTCCATGTGTCTTTCGTATCACTTAGAATGCATCCTTCAAGAATTTCTTTTAGAATCATCATTTGAATCTCTTCAGCCCCGCCCCTCGACTTGCATCTAAAAGACCATTCCAAATAAACATGCGAAAGTTTAGTAGCTACCTGAATATCTTTCATAGACTCAAGCATATAAATTCTAGGTGCCAAGATTTTAAACGCCACATCCCCCCTCCACGCGTCATTCCAGAAAGAAATATTAGTACCATCACCACATTTCGGTTTAATGAAACTGACAACGTCAATACCTTTCAACTTCATGACAGCAACTTCTTGAATAATATTAAGCCAAATAGAGGGGAAAGTAGGTTTCACAGTCTTACCAATCTTGCCATCATCGCCATGTATCGCAGTGATCATTTTAGCCCATAATGAGTTTTTTTCAGTGATAAATCGCCACACCCATTTAAACAAAAAGCCCCTATTTAAAGCGAATAAACTTGCCACACCAAGACCTCCTGCATCCTTTGAAGCCATCACTTGATTCCATAGCGATCAATAGTAATATATCACAAATCCAATTAGCTTGTTTTTGTTTTTTGGATAAACTCAAAGATTGTATAAATCTCTTAAAATATTGTCATGAACATGACATAAATAGTAACTTCTTAGGATGTATTAAGTTGTGACAACTTATTTTCCTATAAGATTTTGTATTA
>BQNB010053012.1:3696-40222 GCA_026074375.1 Tanacetum coccineum
ATTTTCTCTATTAAATCTGAACATAATCTTACAAGATTACACATGATCTCTCAAGATTTTGCAAATCAACATTCGGATTTAGTTACTGTACGCCGGTTCTGTTAAAGGATACTCGCCGGTTTTGTTCTGCAACAGAACCGGCAGAACCGGAGAACAGTAAAATCTAAGTCTATAAATACCAGATCATTTTACTTGTTTAAGCATCCATTCATATAGTTTCTTTCTCTCATATTCAGTTACCAACTGATCTTAATCATGTTTTCTTTTATTTTAGTATTTTGGTAGATTTCTTAATAGGAGAAGTTCTACCGGGTTTTGCATACGAGATCAACTCTCAAAGCTCACTTTATGGCAAGAGTTTCTCATCTCATAAAGATCTAACTACTGATCTTGAAGCATCGTTCAATAAAGATGTATATCATATAGTGATAGGATCATTTAGAAAGGTGTTGTGTAAAATATTTATGATAAAGATCTATCAAGATGGATCTTGCTGTAATGCTTGACACCTAGTAAAGGGCAAGTATTGTAAAGGTATTTTGTTCCTCCTTGTTGGAATGTGGTATACACCTTAGTGTCATGTAAAGGGTAAACAGGGGTTGGTTTGATTCTACCGTGTGAAGAATCCGGTATTTAGCTTTGTACCGTTAAAAGGTGTAAGCGACGTTGTGAGGCTTCTCCTCCGGTTAAAGGAGCATTGGTGACTAGTGGATTCGAACTCTCGAGTAGGTGACTCAGGGAGTGGAGTAGGGCAAGGTAGGAGACCTTGTAACCGAACCACTATAAATATCTTTGTCACATATCCTTTATTATTATTGTTTATCTCGCTAACTTAATTATTTATATCCTTCCATCAATAGATCTAAAATAATCAACGATAAATACTTAATCAAAATTTTAATTAGAGAAAACTATTCAACCCCCCCCCTTCTAGTTTTCAACAAAGCACATGTTGGTCCTGATTTTACCAAGATCAGGTGGGTAGAAAGTTCTCACAGTGAGTTATAAGCAGCGGAAGAGGAGAGATGCCTCTCAATTGAGGCAATCGATCATGAACAGAGAAACCCCCAAAAGTTAGGGATTTGTTAGAACCCTAATTCCAGATCCTAGTAATAAAACCACACCAAATACCTTCCAGCCGTATTCCCAATCTTCAGATTCCACAGGAACACTTCGTGCGGATAAACCCTAACTCAATTGAGTGTGGATTTCCGTGACACGATAGTAATCAGAGTATATGGCTCTGGTACCATGTGAAAAATGGTAGAACACTTCTAAACTTAACCAGATTCAGTTGAATCCAGAATATGAATGAGGAAATGAAACGGGTATAATTATTATTGAATGATTGACCAATAGTCGAATGATTACAATACACGAAAGATTGAATATCAATGAGATAAACAACCTTTTCAAACAGCAAAGTAAACAAGGTTTATTGATAGAGACTAAGTGGAGGAGATGATGGTGAGTTGTTGTGTCGATACAAAAGGCCTGTACATGAGTATTTATACTTAAGGTCTTCACAACAATAGCCCTCCTAATTCTTAAAGTTTGAAAGCATCCCTCCAGAGAATCATTCCCTTTAATGCATAATCAATCCCTGCAATTATGCTAATCATGCTATAAGTAAAAGAGATAAATAAGTAAAAGATTTAAAACTTAATTTGGTAAGGATATAATTTTCAAAATTGATGATGATGTGTTTTATTTTTTATTTGAAAAACGTGGGTTAATTAAGAATACTAGACGAGTACCCGCGTATAGCGGCGAAAATTTCTAGTGGCCGATAATTAACGACATACGATATTGTGGTAAGTGTTTCGTGTAACGTGAAAAAATTAAAATGTAATTGCAAACGATTGTAAGATGCGATAATTCAACTGACGAAAAAATTCTTAACATATATCAAACAACATATAAAAATATATAGTGAAACTGAAAGTAAAACATTACATCAAAATGAATGAAATTATGGTTTTCATATATAATTTTCTTAGCTTTTTAACACTCAACAATAGAGTGTAAACTCTTTATGTATAAGTAAGCTCCAACGCCATTCCCGTCTACCTGATCAAAGAACAAATTAGTATAAAATACATCTCGACGCAAAGAAGATGAATGAAGATACATCTTTCTTATTAGTATAAAAAAGATTTATTACCCATTTGAAAGTGTTAATGTCGGCAGTCTCATGGCGACCGATAGCTATCTTGATGATTTCGTATCCTCCCTCTTCCCTCATGGATTTTGTGCTGAAATTATCATGTGACGTGTAAAGATCATGATTTTGAATAGTAAGTTTTCATATAGTTTATGTTAGTAGTTTCATTTTTTTACCTGTAGTTGGTGTGAGCTCCAACGTCATTCCAATCTATCTGATCAAAGAACAAATTAGTATAAAATACATCTCGACGCAAATAAGATGAACGGAAAGCCATAAAGAAACTTACGGGAATAGGCTTGCGGTAAAGGATACCACGACTCCAGCAATCTAAGTTATCCTATGTTGAAAACAAAAAAGATAATTTTTAACATCAATAACACATACAAAAAACATCATATTAGATCATTCTCAACAAATATATAAAAAATCGGCTTACCTCAAGAATGTAACGAGCAGCCCACAACTCATCACCAGAAGCAACCCCCAAAGATGGTCGTATATGAAACTCCCACAGGAGGATGAAGCTGTACAAAAACCAAAATGAAGTAGTGTCAATGCATATAAACAAGGAAAACAAAAACCAACAACTTTATTAAAAATAAAATGATTTCTAACCTCAAGAACATCATACGACATTTTTTTGCTTTTTATTCCCTCCATTTCTTTCTTTCTAACTGATTTATGAGATGAATTAAGAAGTTATGGTTGTTTATATAGGCAATGGAAAAGACGATTACCATATATAGTTTAGTAAGTTTCAACTCCACATTATGCTTTCTGTAAATTGGTTAGACATTCATTTCTATGCTTTATGTAAATAAATGTTTTTTTCTTAAATAAAATTAAAACTTTAATGTTTTGAGGAGAGTTATATTGAATACCAAAAAAAGGTTGGATACTAAGGGAGAGTTAATGTTTTGTAAATACATTCCGGCCGAATAACTTGATTAAATGCTTGCATTGAATACATTGGTTAGACATTCCATCCGAAACTTAAATTGAGAAAGTACTTAATATTAGTTAAATGTTTTCCTTAAAACAATTGAAAGTTAAACAATTCTCACCAATATGTATTCAACCCATTGACTCTATTGAATTTGACAGCCAGTTAGTTTTAGTTTCTTAACCTCATTGAATTTGATAGTCAATTAGTTTTAGTTTCCTAATTTAGTAGCAGATTCCAATGTTACATCCAATCAATTAGTTTTAGTTTTCTAATGTAGCCGATTCAACTTTTATTTCTAAAATGTTGAAAATTCAAGAATTGGGGAAATCTCCTTTATAAGGAGTATAGACAGTGGACCAATCAAGTGGGCCAGAGGGAATGGATTTGGCAATCCTCCTATTCTTCCTGGTAGGATGTCAAAAACATCGACCCGATTCGGACCCGAACCTGAATAAGCATGTTCGGGTCAGGTTAGTCGGGTCGAAAATTTTATTCCGGTCAACTCGAGTAACCTGAATATTAAATAGGGTCAGGTATCGATTGAAAGTTTTTGACTAACTCGGGTTCGGGTCGACCCGATTGACTCGAATAAGGAATTTTTTTTTTTAATATAAATTTCTAAATTTTCTATTTAAAAGAGTAAAAAAAAATTAATATTTTACTCATATTCGGGTTGACCCGAACCCGAATTAACCTGACCCGAATTGACTTGATCCAAAGTGACCCGAACCCGAGTAACCCGAATTCAAATAGGGACGGGTTTGGGTATGGATTTTTTAGTCTTGACCCGACTTTGACCTGACCCGAATTAACTCGCACCTGACCAACTCGAAACACCCCTACTTCCTGTATAAGAAAGCCCCTACTTTTAGTTATCATCAAACCTATTCTTGTACACCAAACAAGCTATCATTGTCAATCCCATTCCCTCATAGTGATACCCTCAATCCAAACGCACCCTTAGTATATAAAAAATATGATATAAATATTTTAGTGACGTTTTACGGTACGCTTTAAAAACGCAAAGGCTTCGTCATGACTTTTAAAAGCGTGAGGCTTGATCATGCCGTCACATCATGCCTCGCACTATTTATAACCTTGCCTTTTATCAACTTGATACTCACGCCGACCCAAATTAATAGTTCACTTTTTCTTTTTTAGATATCTCAATTAAAAATTACTTTTTATTAAAATTAATATTACAAACTTAAAATAAATTATGTTTTTCTTAAACGACGTGTTTTTTTATTAAAAGACGATAATTTTAAAACATATTAATGTATTATTAAATAAACACATGACATAGTTAAACAATTCAAAGATAACAAAACCAAACATCCACTTTTTACTTTAGCCGAGACCAACAAACGAATGCCGTAATTTCCCCGTTCAATAGCCTCTCAAATCTCATTTTTTTTAAACAAAAAAGAAAAGAAAAGAAAAAGGTAGATTAATAATAAAGACAAGACACACATTCCATTTTCAAAATTCAAATATTTTTCCTCCCCACCCAAAGTTTATTCATCTTTCTATTACTACTATTTCAAACGGTCAAATTATTACTATTTCTAACTAATCAGTTGATTCAGTTGCAAATTCACACAATTTCAGGTGACTATTTTTAATTGTTGTTTTTTTTATCTGATATGCTAAATTAGGGTTAGATTAACTCAACAAATATATAATTAGGGTTTCGCTTGTTATTTCCGATCAATTCAGCTACGTGGTTATGTTAAGAAGTAATCATTGAATTTAATCAAGTTCGAGTTGTGCGTTGCGAAAACTTTGTTTTGAAGTTGTTGCTTGCTCTTCGTTAGGTTTGTTATCGAAAGTGTTGTACTGATTTTAGAATGTTGTTGTTTCAGGATGTCGACTCCGTCAAAAGATCCGCTTGTGCTAGTTGAAACGACGTGTGGATCTCTTTTATATGAACTGCAGGTATACTTATTTGCGACTACTCATTTTTATGTTTTATTTCAAACGTGTAGAATATAGTTGCGGTGAGAAATCATAAAAAAACCGCAACTGAATCGTGTTTTTTTTAGTTGATTAGAAACAAATTTGTGATTCAAAGTGTTGAAAATGTCAAAGCGTTCACCCAGAGTGTATTTTTGTAGCACATATTGTCATTTATCTTTTTAACAAAATTGAATAAAAAGAAATATAGTTTTTGCGATCTAATATGAGACTAATTTAAAAATATTTAATGGTATAATAATAAAATTTGGGATTGAGTGTTTCGTGTAAACACGACCTGTAACAAAAAGTACTCATTATGTAATGTGAAACAACTCTGCTTTGCATCCTTTACTCATGGTATTGCTTAAACTGTATGCAAATTGTGAAATCAGATAATTTGGGATGAAGTTGGTGAGTCGGATACCGAAAGGGACAAGATGTTGTTAGAGCTTGAACGAGAGTGTCTTGAGGTATACAGAAGAAAAGTTGACTTGGCAAACAAAAGTCGAGCTCAGCTTAGACAAATGATTGCTGATAATGAAGCAGAGTTGGCAGCTATATGTTCTGCTATGGGTGAGCGACCCGTTCACATTAGGCAGGTAATGATATATCTAAACCGGTTAATTTGTGAATGACAGAATGATTTACTTTTTTGTGTTTCTGAACAGATAGTTACTGGAAAGTATTGATACTAAACTTGAAGTTCATTAATTTTGATATTCACTATCGCAGTTGTAACTCCCAATAGTTATTAGTAGCCTTTGACTCTACTTGAATTGCAAACTTTTTTAGGCGGTGTTAGGATGCGAGTTTTTAAAGTGATTATCATGACTTGAAAATTCAAAATCAGAATCATGTCATTGGATTAACATATGAATAAGCTATGGGCAATTAGGTGCATTACCGTTTATGTATGGTGAATACTTGTTATCCCATATCTGATTAGTATGATCCGAAATAATCAAAAATCTAAATCCATGATCACTTTATTAGAACGTCAAGTCAAAGTAATACTGTATCTGCATTTCCAAACAACTAATGAACTCTAGCATCCACCCGTACTGATATATTGCTCCCAGAGTTGTTATCATGAATAATTGTGATATGGAATTGTGTCTTGATTTCGGGTGTAATGGTGTATGACTGTGTTACTTTTTCAGTCTGATCAGAACGCTGGGAGTCTGAAGGCCGAGCTCAGAGCCATTCTTCCAGAACTCGAAGAGATGAAAAAAAGAAAAACTGAGAGGAGGAATCAGTTTCTTGAAGTCTTAGAACAGATACAGAAAATACAGCTGGAAATTTATGCAAGTTCTTACAAGACAATATTGGATGAATCTGATTTATCGTTAAGAAAGCTTGAACAACTTCATGAACAGCTACAAGCTCTTGAGAAGGAGAAGGTGATTTTAGTTTCTTTACAATAAAGTTTTCTAGAAACTGCCTGGTGTAAGTTGATACTAATTACTCGTTATTACTTTTAAATATCCAGAGCGATCGACTTGAACAACTTCTAGATCAGATGAACACCTTAAGTTCGCTTTGTTTGGTGCTTGGAATGGATTTCAGTCAAACGATCCATGAAATTCATCCTGGTTTAGCAGAAACAGAAGGAACAAAGAGCATAAGCAATGAAGCGATCGCGAGGCTTGCTGCTGCTATACAAAGATTACGTGAGGTTAAAATAGAGAGAATGCAGAGGGTAAGTACAGGAACTAACTTGGCCTTGAGTGACTGTCGAATGTCTATAAGCTGACTGTTTATAATTTGTTAAAATTTTGTTAGATCCAAAAGCTTGCTTTCTGTCTGTTAGAGCTTTGGAATTTAATGGATACACCCGCTGAAGAGCAACAGATGTTTCAGAGCGTTACGTGTAAAATAGCTGCTTCAGAGCAGGAGATAACGGAGCACAACTTGCTTTCCGTCGAGTTTATAAATTATGTGAGTTATGGTATCTAGATTAATTTAGGGTTTGTTGCAAAAATAAGTAACATAATGGTCTGATTTCTGTTTCGATCATGTTAACAAAACCCCTATAATTTGAAAATTTTCTGAATAAAAAGGTAGTAAGCAATGAAAAAAGTTCATCAAAGTATAAGTTTTCATGCAAACATAATTATATGGTGGTAAATTCATGTCGACTTAGTTTCACCTAGATAAGACAAGGTTGAATACTACCTTACATTGCAAATGTTGAAAATACCCTTTAATGTAAATAAACAAACGTAGTTACCCAGAAAACAAAAGTCAGATCAGATTATGCTGCCTTTTTAGTTTCTATAGAGTATCCGCTACACTTTTGGAGAAGGTAGAAATTCTTATGTGTTTTCGTATCAAAGGTTGAGACAGAGGTTTCACGTCTTGAATCCTTGAAGTCTAGCAAAATGAAAGAGCTTGTTATCAAGAAAAGAATAGAGTTAGAAGACGTTTGCAGGAAAACACACATGCTTCCAGAACCTGATAGTTCTATGGAGATGGCACTTGAAGCTATTGAAACTGGTACTTACGTGTTATGTTTTGTTTACTGAGGCAAAATGATTATGTTGCATATTTTCTGATATATACTGCACATTTGTAAATGAAGGAACTATCGATCCGGCTAGTCTTCTTGAACAAATCGAACTTCAAGTTGGGAAAGTAAAAGAGGAAGCCCTTGCCAGAAGTGAAATACTTGAGAAAGTGGAGAGATGGATGGCTGCTTGTGAGGAGGAGTGTTGGCTTGAGGAGTACAACAATGTCAGTTTTTCTTATTTCCCATTTAACAACTATCTCTTGTGGTGTGTACTGAAAGAAAGATGATTACTGATTAAAAAAATAAATCTCTATATGTAGGACGATAATCGATATAATGCGGGAAGGGGTGCTCATCTTACACTAAAACGGGCAGAGAAAGCACGGGCATTAGTGAACAAACTTCCAGGTAAACTCTCAATCTAGTGAATCTATAAGATATTTCAAGTCTGTATTCATGATAATAACATGTAAAATTGAAACCGTCCCTTATCATTATTTTATGAAGTATTTCTTTTGAACATCAACATTTTCATTAGATGAGTCGATTTAAAAGATTTACACAAAAGGAGAAAAGTTAAATGGGTCGATCGGTTTGAAAGTTGTTGAAAATCTCTCTTTTATAGTTTTATGCGTACAACTTCCTAGTTTATTCGAAGTTATAGATTGTTATGGTAATAATATTGTTATTGTACTCATAGTTAACACAGTAATTATGTATTCTAATCTGTGAAAAATGGTCAAAGTAGTATTTGCTAGATCCCGATCCAACGCTAACTTAAGACATGACATGTGATACAAGCTCAACTAGAAGTTAATACTGCTCGTTACTGGTTAATGCTGCTGGGCTTAGTTAATGTTGTTAGTAGGTTTAGTTAATACTGCTAGGCTAGTTGTGATGTTTGACTTGGCAAAGACAAATAAAGTAATTCCCGCCAAAGACTACAACTTCCCAACTTTCCCCTCCTAGGCCTATAAATACCCATGATAGCTCATTTCTTGTACATATCTGAAAATTGTAACCGTGTGAAAACACATTTTCTCTCTCTTGATTCTGTTGTAACCGTTTGGTTGAGTTTCACCATTAATGAATCATTTTGAGCTCCGTTTCTTTGTATACGAGTTCTAAGTGTTTTCATTGCCGTTGATTTGTGAATTGTTTAACGAAAGGACGTTATCCAGTTTGCTACGTATCAATTGGTATCTGCCTTCCTGGCAACTCAGACGGTGTTTTTCTGGTGATCAGTTAGTTTTCCGGCGAGGTTGTTACATAACAAGAAACGGTTAGGTTGTTACACTGATAACCTAAACCTTTAGTGTGTGTGTTACATTGACACTCAACACTAAACTGTGTGTGCTATCCGTTCGAAACACGACCAAGTGTTAGGTATCCTTCGCGATCACTGGTAGAGCAGCGCCGTAGGCTTAAATCCTCTGCTTTCGAATGGTGATCAGTTTGGGTTGACCTAAGTTGGCCAACAACGGATTAGTTGATAAGTCAGTTACTCAATTGTTGTGTGGGGAGTAACTACTATCAGCATCATCAAAATAGACACACTAGGAAGTTGTTACAACAGTCTAACTGTCTCAACAAACTTTCTAACAAACTCTCTAACAACCTCCTAACAACCATGGTGAACACCAGGAACAACAACTTGATCACTAATACACCTACTCCCACAGATCCAATTCAAGCTGCTTTAGCTGCAATCCAAGAAACTTTGGCTAATATTCAAGCTGAAGTAAGAACTCATACAACTGAGATTGCTAATCTGAAAAGGGGAGAAGGAACCAGTCAACCAAGGACTGGTAAATTGACTGGTGAACCAAGAACACATCCTGATTACGGGAAGCTCATTAAGATTGAGTTCCCAAAGTTTAGTGGTAGTAATGTGAAGGATTGGGTTTACAGTTGTAAACAGTTCTTCAAGGTTGATGGAAAGGTACAATTGGCTTCTATGCATATGGTTGATGCAGCCTTGGTTTGGTACCAACAGTATGTGAAGAAGTACACTGATAACACACCATGGGAGCACTTTGAGGTAGAAGTGGTCAAGAGGTTTGGAGTTCTCTATGATGATCCTATTGTGGAGCTAAAAAATCTCAAACAGACCGGATGAGTTCAAACCTATCAAGAGGCTTTTGAGGCTTTGTTGAATAGAGTGGACCTACCTGAGCCAGTAGCTGTAAGTATGTTTATGGGAGGACTTAAGCCTGAAGTTGGAACTCCAATGAGGATGTTTCAAACTACTACTCTCAGTGAAACTTATGGGTTGGCTAGAATGCAAGAGGCCACCAATACTATCCTCAAGCCAAGGTATAACACTCCTTTGCTCCCTACTCCTAAACAATCCACTACTACTTATGCTAGTAAGGCTGTGACTACACCAGCCAAGTCTAATTCAGTTGGCCAAAGTAGTGGATATGTGACCAGAAATGGGGTACATAAGCCTTACAGACTCACTCAAAGAGAGTTGGAGGACAAAAGGACTAAGGGCCAGTGCTTTTATTGTGACCAAAAGTATGTACCAGGTCACAAGTGTAGTGGTCAATTACATTCTATAGAAGTCATTTGTGAGGGTGACTTTGATAATCACATAGATGGTGATGATGAAACCTATGAGGACTGTGTGGGAGATATGGTTGAAGTGACTGATAGCCCCCAAATTACTCTTAATGCTCTTTCTGGCCTTAATTCCTATCAAACTATGAGGATTAGGGGCAGAATTGGTAAGCAAGTGGTACACATACTCATTGATTGTGGCAGCACACACAACTTTTTAGACATTCATACAGCTAAGAAGTTGGGGTGTAGACTGACTAAGACTACACCTATGCAAGTTTCAGTGGCTAATGGGCAGAAAATGATGAGCACTTCTGTATGTCATGATTTGCAATGGAGTCTGCAAAATGAAGTGTTCACAAGTGATGTGATGTTGTTACCATTGGGGGGTTGTGAAATGGTGTTGGGCATTCAGTGGTTAGCTACTCTTGGACAAATAGTATTGAGAGGCATGAGCAAAACCCATGTACACTGGATGCAGGGCAATGAAGGGATGTTGAAGCAAGCTGAGCTCTCTTCTATGGCTTTTTGTGTGTATCCAGTGCAGTTATGTCAAATGGAGAGTGTTGGAAGTGTATCTGCAGAGGTGGAGCAAGTCCTCACACAATTTGATGAAGTGTTTGAAATACCAAAAGACTTGCCTCCTCAGAGATCACATGACCACCAAATCCCTCTTATGCCAAACACTCCTCCAATAAATGTAAGACCCTACAGGCATCCACCTAACCAAAAGGATGCCATTGAGGGCATGGTCAAGGAATTGATGGATTCAGGGGTGATCAGGGCAAGTCAAAGTCCCTTCTCATCTCCTATTGTGATGGTAAAAAAGAAAGATGGCACATGGAGGATGTGCATTGACTACAGACAGCTCAATAAGCATACAGTCAAGGACAAGTTCCCTATTCCTGTGATTGAGGAGCTCATTGATGAGTTGCATGGTTCTGTAGTGTTTTCCAAGCTTGATTTAAGATCTGGATACCATCAGATCCGAATGAAGGAAGATGACATCTGCAAGACAGCTTTCAGGACTCATGAAGGCCACTATGAGTTCCTTGTAATGCCTTTTGGTCTTACAAATGCGCCTTCAACCTTCCAAAGTCTGATGAATACAGTTTTCAAGGCTTTCCTGAGAAAGTTTGTGTTGGTGTTCTTTGATGACATATTGATCTATAGCAAGAACTTGGAAGAGCATTGTGTTCATTTGGCTCAAGTTTTGCAAGTCATGAAGGACAACACCTTGTATGCAAAGAAGTCTAAGTGTTATTTTGCTGTACCACAAGTGGAGTATTTGGGTCACATCATCTCAGCTCAGGGTGTATCCACAGATCCTTCCAAGATAGAAGCTATGCAGAAGTGGCCAATACCTTCAACACTTAAGCAGTTGAGAGGGTTCCTTGGTCTAACTGGCTATTACAGAAGGTTCATCAAAGATTATGCCAGTATCAGTCAACCTTTGGTGGCCTTAACAAAGAAGGATGCATTCAAGTGGAATCCATCAGCTGAATTAGCTTATCACAAGTTAAAGGAAGCCATGATTAAAGCTCCAGTGTTAGCCTTACCAGACTTTGACCAAGAGTTTGTGGTTGAAACTGATGCCAGTGGCAAGGGAATTGGAGCAGTACTATGCCAGAATGGTCATCCTATAGCTTACTGGAGCAAAACATTGTCTGCAAAACACCAAGCCCTGTCAACTTATGAGAAAGAATTTTTGGCAGTGGTGGCAGCATTAGACAAGTGGAAGGGCTATCTGCTTGATAGGCACTTCAAAATCAGGACAGATCATTTCAGCCTAAAGTATCTGTTAAACCAAAAGCTTACCACTCCATTTCAATTCAAGTGGCTGCCTAAACTTCTTGGATATGACTATGAGATTGTGTACAAGAAGGGCAGAGATATCTGTCTCTTCTGTCTCAAGTAGTGTTTGGGACAAGGTGAAAGATAGTTGGGAAAATGACTTGGAGGCCCAAAATTTGATCAAGTCATTGGAACATCACAGTTATAAAGGCAACAAATACTCTTGGAATGGTGAAATCCTTAAGAGGAAGGGAAAAGTGGTAGTTGGAAATGATCCAGAGCTAAGGAAAGAGCTAGTCCAGCACTTCCATGATGAAGCTATTGGTGGGCACTCTGGTGCTCATGTGACTATGAAAAAGCTTGGGTCATTGTTCTATTGGAAAGGGCTTAAGAAGATGGTTAAACAGATGGTCAGAGATTGTGATGTGTGCCAAAGACAGAAGCCTGACTTAAGTGCTTATCCTGGTCTTATTCAACCCCTTCCCATCCCTGAAAGAATTTGGAAAGAGGTTTTCATGGATTTCATTGAAAAATTGCCTACATCCCATGGAAAATCAGTGATTCTGGTGGTAGTGGATAGGCTAAGCAAATATGCTCATTTCATTTCATTAGCCCACCCTTTCACAGCAAGCCAAGTAGCTCAAGATTTCTTGGATCAAGTGTACAAGTTGCATGGGTTACCTAAGTCTATTGTGAGTGATAGAGACAAAGTGTTCTTAAGCAATTTTTGGAAGGCTTTGTTTGATGAATTGAAGGTCAAGCTCAAACTATCAACTGCCTATCATCCTCAAACTGATGGCCAGAAATGGTCAATAGAAGCTTGGGATGCTATCTGAGGTGTATGTGTGGTGAGAAGCCAAAAGAGTGGGTTAAATGGCTTTCCTTAGCTGAATTTTGGTATAACACCAACTACCACACTTCAACTAAAACTACACCTTATGAGGCTGTCTATTGCCAAACACCTCCTATCCATGTGCTTTATATACCTAGAGATAGTAGAGTTGAGGAAGTGGACAGGACATTGCAAGCACGAGAAGAAGCCATCAAAGTGCTCAAGTTTCATCTCAAAAGGTCTCAGGACAGAATGAGGAATCAAGCCAATAATAGACAATTTGAAGTTGATGATTGGGTCTACTTGAAACTTCAACCTCACACACAAGTGTCCATAAGACAAGGCCGGCAACACAAACTCTCACCAAAGTATTATGGTCCTTTCAAAGTTGCAGAAAGAATTGGAGAAGTTGCTTACAAACTGGAGCTGCCAAGTTCAAGCCAGATCCATCCAGTTTTTCACATTTCACAGCTTAAGAAGTGTCATGGCAAAGACCACAGTATGGGAGTATTACCACAGCTTAGAGAAGATGGCCTCTTGGAGAATAAGCCTATGGCAATACTGGAAAGAAGGTTGGGAAAGGTCAATAACAAGCCAGTCATGTTTGTGCTTATTCAGTGGACTAATAAGCCAGTTGAGGAAGCAACTTGGGAGATCTATGGTGATTTGATTACAAGGTTTCCAGGGTTTGATGCCGTGATTCCGTGAATGAAGCTATTCCTTGAGGACAAGGAAAACTTAAGGGGGGTAGAGTTGATACAAGCTCAACTAGAAGTTAATACTGCTCGTTACTGGTTAATGCTGCTGGGCTTAGTTAATGCTGTTAGTAGGTTTAGTTAATACTGCTAGCCTAGTTGTGATGTTTGACTTGGCAAAGACAAATAAAGTAATTCCCGCCAAAGACTACAACTTCCCAACTTTCTTTCCTAGGCCTATAAATACCCATGATAGCTCATTTCTTGTACATATCTGAAAATTGTAACCGTGTGAAAACACATTTTCTCTCTCTTGATTCTGTTGTAACCGTTTGGTTGAGTTTCACCATTAATGAATCATTTTGAGCTCTGTTTCTTTGTATACGAGTTCTAAGTGTTTTCATTGCCGTTGATTTGTGAATTGTTTAACGAAAAGACGTTATCCAGTTTGCTACGTATCAACATGTTTCAGCATGGTCCCATTTAAAACTTTTATCCAACCCGCCCGTCTTGACACATCTAGTTTTCAATATGCGGTTCCCATTCAAAACTTATTTTTGGAGTAGATATAGTTTGGTCTCGTGTATATGAAGTAACTTTTTTGACGGTTGTATTTTAACCTTGTTTGATCAATTTGAAGCAGGAATTGTTGAAGCGTTGGCTGTGAGAACGATAACCTGGGAGAATGAGAGAGGCACTGAGTTCAATTATGATGGAGTACGGAATATTTAGTTAACTACTAATCTGAAAACTTCTGTTATTTCCAGCCTTTTTTATATCATATCCATTATATGCAGATCCGACTTCTTTCCATGCTTGAGGAATATAAGATCTTGAGGCAAGAAAAAGAGGAAGAAAGAAAACGACAAAGGGTATGATATAAAAACCTCAATCAGTTAATTTCCGAAATAGAGGTAGAATTTCAGCTGAAAGAGGAATGGGTCAAATGGGTTCAACGGGTATTTTGATCATAGTTAACATGATAAATAATAATAAAACAACAAACAAAGAGTAGAACCTCTTAAACCGTCTCACTCAAAATACAGGTTTGATCATACTTAACATGATAAATAGTTATAAAGAACATATAAAAATGGTTTCTCAGGTCAACCCATCCTGAACCGTTTAAACCTGTTATTAAACCTGCTACAAACTGAACCTGTTTTGACCCGTTACACGATACATCCATCTTACCACTCTTAAAAACACTTGTCCAATCTAATACAGTAGACATTACAATATTGTTTTTGGTGTTTTTTAGGACCAGAAAAAGCTTCAGGGACAGTTGATAACAGAACAGGAAGTTATGTTTGGGTCAAAACCAAGCCCAATGAAGCAAAGTGGGAAAAAGGGGGGTCGGATGTCATGTGGTGGCGCAAGTAACAGAAGACTGTCACTGGGAGGAGCTATGCTTGCACCTAGAACCGATCTTCACTCCACTAGAGCTACACCTAATACCCGTCACACCAAAAAGAATGAGCGCCAATCTAATAACAGGGATGATGGAATTGGAGCACTTTCAGCTGGTACATTTCTTGACGTTCTACTGCTCTTGTTTGTGTTTCATGACTTCGAATAAAATGTTTCCTTCCTTTAGTAAACAAATCACAATGGTAATGATTCTTGTTAAATGTTTACTTCTAGATTTAGTTTCCTAAAAAGCCATAGAATCTTGATCCTGAATCTTAGTCCATGAACTTAGAAAACCGCATATGAATTTATAATCTAAAAAAGTGCAATCATTGTTGCTAAAATCATTGATTGTTAAACAAAAACATGGTGCTTTGATCCTAAATCTATTTTTCTCCCAAGAACTGAAAAAGCTCGGGTTTATAAACACATACGCACACACAAACACGTACTGTAGTTTTATACTAAGTAGATGCAACGCTTGGCCTTTTGACTTTCATAGACGTGATGAAAGCACTTTACTCTTTCTTTTTAGGCTCACTCAGCATTATATAGCCAGTAGAAAAGTGCGGCATTTTGAACTTTGAAGCGAATAGAATAAAGTTGAGTCATGACCAAAGTTCCATGTCATTGTTATCGGTTATGCATGAAACATATTTTATTATACTTGTAATCTAAAGATGTGGATATACATATATGATATGACCCTAGAATTCAAGGATTAGTGGATAATGCTGAGTGTACAATGGTGTTTTAACTTAATTGTATTGTATTGTCATCTACATTTTGAATTCAATATTGGAAGTTTATTGTAACCCAACCAATTAAATGATATTTCAGGGAGGAGAGGTTTAGATATTGCTGGACTTCCTGCAAACCGGAAGCATTCCATTAGTGAAGTTGAGCCACCTCAACATATATTCCGAACACCATTCTCTCCCATTTCTTCCACTGAATCATCAAAATCCAACATAACGTTATTGGAAGATCTCAATAGAAAACACGAAATGTTGCAGAAAACTTTTCAAACCACCAACACACCTTTAACTACTCCTTCCAAAACTGTCATATCTGCAACACAGGATGAAAACCGAACTCCAAAAACAAACATGATTCCTATGATACCTTGCACACCATCAACAGTTTCTATCCCAATGCAAACTGCAATCACCCCTGCGCCTTTGAAGGAGATGATTCCTGAAGGGTTTATTGAGTATTCTTTTGAGGAAAGGCGAGCTGGTTTTCTGCTTCCAAGAGCACATTTGAAGACAGTTGCTGCAGTTTGATGCTTTGTGAAGTTGTCTATTGGTGTGTTAAAGTTCTATTTGAATTTCGGTATTGTGAGTATTGACGTGTTGATGATTTGAAGTCAATTGTAATTGGCTTTTTTAGAGTTAATATGTATGACCAGCCTGTGAGAACTTGTTATTATCGTTTGATCTTGTCTGAGAGATGAAAACAAACCAGAAGTGTATGAAAATACTATAGTATCCCACCAATTGCCATTAAAGATTTTAATGGTAGTTGATCATCTTTCTTTATCGAACTTCATATTTGCATCAATGTCGTGCTGTCTTGGAACTTAGTGTTAGCGTTATTATCGTTTGATCAACCTATGTGAATTGGCTCTTGTCATTTTTATTCCACCAAGAAATTGTGTACCGCGCATTGCTATTGGTGTATGCTAACAAAAGCAAAGATTTGAAAATGGGTGAGTTCTCTAGCTTGATAACGGAAATTTTGTATATGTTGAAACAAGCGGGGTTGGATTCATTTAACCCCAAAATGTTTCTCTTTTTACACTTTTATAGATAGTGTGTCCGCTATGTAATTCTAGTAACAGTCTTATTTTGTTGAATGTAATGATTTAGGCAATGATTTGAAACTCGAGTGGCCTGGCCGGTTGGATTGAGAACCGGTTTGTTGAGAAATTTACGATATTAAACCGCATACATATACGATGCAAGTATACTTGGTCTTTTGTAACAATAACCTATATCATTCTTGTTACATCATAAAGTATTATATTCACGATATTATTGTTCGTATAACCATACAAAAAATATCAATAAGATGTTAACATTAGATGTGATATTTCTTGGATTTACTTAAATGGTTTCATTTTCAGCTAACCACTTTTTAATGCTCATTAAAAAAGATTGAATTTGGACTTGGTTTTGTGTGGAAGAAATGGACAGATTTGACTTATATATTCGCATGCTTAATAGTTTGTTTCTTTATTGCAATTTGGAATTGAACCCACCTATCAAATTGCAATATTCTGTGAAAAAACAACTTAGCCACCATACAGAATCTTGTACTCGTACCCAATGATTGATATGTAGCAGTTCAGCTGCTCAAAAATAAATAATGTACACAGGTAATATAATGAAAATGAAATGCAAGGTTATGAATCACTTCGAAACCAAAGATGCTAGTCTAGTCATCTCGTAACGTTTTATATGTTCTGTTTCACAAGGTTTCTGTTTAATATATGTGTAACGAGTCTTAGACATATGGCCATCTGATAACGAAATATGGGTATACATGCTTTTCAAATATTGTGCATCATAAAAGCCGAAAAAGAAGGATGATCGCGTTGTGGCTAAGTTTAATATTGACATGCTTCATACAACACCAAATCAAGAACCAAAATTTCTGAACTCCAAGAACCAACAACCAGATTGTTATTCGAACCACCTAATAGCTATTCAAGCATCTTGATAAGATATGACAGAAAAAAATTTACATTGGTTGAATTCTGAATTTTCACTTCAACCTATAAATAATGACCTTGATTAGACAATGACCCATTGACTAAACTCAATTTTTCAGCCTTCCAACCATTATTGATCTTATCAATGAATTCCTCCACTCTTCTTCTGAGTTCATCATCATCATGCAATTCCTCGTTATCTTCTTCGACTGATAAGTTGCAATCATATGACACTTGCTCAACATCTATAAACACATTGGTTGTATGCTCTTGAAGTGGCTTTGTTTGAGTATCTATCAAGACATTGGTTGTACATTCTTGAGGCTGCCTTTTTTGACTATCTATCAAGACATTGTTTGTACACTCTTGTGGCGGCTTTGTTTGAGTGGCGATTTTGAAGCTCTTGTTCTCGTTCGCAGGAAGTGGCGGCTGAGGTGGAGGAATTGGAGTAGGAGTGTGTTCATAGGCAGAATTTGAGTTTGGTTCCAAGCTAACAAGAATGAGAATAACTATGATCAAATTGCAAAAAAGAAATATGAAGTGTGGGTTTGTAGCAGCAAGTGTGATCAATTCATATGTGAATTCCAACATGGTTCTTGTGTTTGTGTTTGTGTCTTGGGTTTGTGTTGTTTGAAAGAAATGGAGAATATATAAGGATGAAAGAATAAGAGTGTGCTATGTAAGCTTTTGGATAGTCTTGAGGTGTGGTGTGAAAGCTAATGAGAGTTGACTATTAAAATTAAAAATAATTTGTTTTCAAAGCAACCACTTTATTTATTATATTCATAATAGTCTTATTTTTTAATATGAATCTAACAAACTATGAATCATCTAATCAGCAATATATGATTCTCAAATAATCAACAAAAACCAGATATTAAACTTGATACTTCATGGAACAGCTTGATATCTCATAAAAACAGCATGGACCAAATGGTTTTTGTCAAGTAATTTATTCTATTAAAAGTACTGGTGAAGCTTCGATCCACATCGAAAATGTAGAGTGGGGCTTAACACTACAAGCTAGCACCTGTGTGTTGACATTTAGAACCAATCTTAAAGCCTCAATAATATTACTGGAACACTTAAAAGAGCCAAAAGAAAATTTGAATAATTTTGTGTGTCAAACAAGTATTATATCTCGCGTCGTTGCTGAGTAGACATATTTTTTATCGATTTCGATGAATATTGAGTGGGAATATGCTTGCGTTGTGGTTGGGCAGACTTTGTAATGCAAAACAAGTAATTTATTTCACGAAGAATCATTATTTTTAACATCAGAATTTGAATGAGTATTTGTTGTTGGGGACGAAAGTATACGTTATTTATAGAGCGAACGACTTTGAGCATGCATATAAATATAAATATGAATGCGAAATCTGTTTCTAAATACAGTCGTAAATGGCAAAAAAAATATAGGTTATTTATATAATTTAAACTTTCACAGAATTGTACGTTCCTGGCCCCTGTCGTTTATTTTAAAGTTATCAGGTAGTTTTTGGTGTGTTTTGAAAGTTTATTTTTTTAATATATATAATTAAACTTCAACATTTTAAAAAAAAATCGTAACATTGTCAAAGCATTGCAATATGTGCCTCGTGTTTGTCGCAATTCAAAATCTTTCGCGGGTAATTTTTTGATCCTGAATGAATCGGTAGATATGTGTTATATAAGTTGAGAAAAAAAGTTTATATAATAGCCAGTCGTAAATAATTTAAAGTTGAGTGTACGTTTTGTAAATTTTTCATTTTTTTTTCTCTTATATAAACTTTAACATTTTTTATAAAATCGTGCGATCGACAGAAGCATTTTCAATATTGGAGCTCGTTTGTGATGTTCGCAAATCGAAATCTTTCCGATGATATTTTTTTATCTGAATGAATCGTAAGATATGAGCTATAGTATTTGATAAAAAAGTTTTATTATATAAAAAAAAGTTGTAAAAAGTTTAAAAGTAGATGACCGTTTTGTAATTTTGCTTTTTATATTTGATTTTGGGCCTTTCTTCCGTTGTTGGGCTTGCGATTTCGGCCGGATGTAAAAACGCCGTCGTTTTGTACCGTAAATGTGTATATTAGTAATTTAATGTACATTTACTCTTTTGCACTTGAGTTCTACTGTATGGTCCATGGAGTTATTTGCAAAGTATAAATTGGTCTTTAACAGAGACTTGAATCATAAACAACTCATAAAACACGAGTCTAAAAATAGCTTCCACAGAAAGAAAAAAAGACTAATGATTTGTTGCACTCATCTCACAATAAGTAACATAAGTTCTTTTAAGTTGCCCTAAAATGCAGAATGGTTGAAATTAGGTGTTTTTGCCGCGTGTAAATGGATGGATCACTTTGTAATATTAAACTAAACATGTGCAAAATCGTGACAAAAGTAACAACTGTAGCTTAATAATATATAGCAGCGACATGTAAACCCTACATGTGAACATTTACAACTTCATCTATCAGTATTCTAGAATGCATCATCTACATGAAAAAAGAAACTTATAACAGAAAATTATTAACATACATGTGTCTCAAAAGCGCAAACAGTAAATTAAATGCCCAACTAGGGGTTCTCTACCCGTCAGATCATGAACTTGAACCAAAGCATAAGCAACATTAGTTTGACTTGACATAAGACAGCATTATGGACTTCATATACGCAAATACAATACAAATATTTGGATGTCTATCCAGTTAACTTAAGCATATATGCCTGCGAAGGGAACTAGAATCTCGGAGGCAAGTGCGGTTAAACAGAACCAACAGACAGATCCAGTCAATACTGTGTTATGTTTCTCAGTTGCAAAACAAGTGAACAGACTCAAACACAAAGTTAAAGAAGCAACTCGAAACCCAAAATTCAATGATATTGGAGTTATGTTCGATCAGACAGAGCATGAAACAGTTAAAACTTATTATTGCATACAAACCACGACTCCACTATTCCAGTTACCCACCTCCAAGTCCTCATACTTGTCAATGGACAGACAATGAACGAAAAGAAAGCAAGATTGCAAAAAATAATTGAGCCTATGCCTTCAATCACCTACATATCTATTCGCCGGGTACTGGGTGATTGCAGACCTATAAGTTTTCCATATACAATGCTGCCACAAGTTAAAGAAGGAAAAAAGTAGTTTCTTATCCTAAAACCATGAACCATGAACCATCACACAAACATGTTTATGTTACATGTGACAGCAAGTTAGCAGCATTAATTATCGTAAGTGGTACCGCCGAAAAACAAAAATTATTATTTAGTCACATGGTTATACTATTGTTCAGATTTTTGCAGGTTCCTCCACAAACGCTGAATAGCCAAACCAACTATGCTCTGTGTGATCGAACATAACTCCAATATCAATCAAACTACCTCCAAAAAACTACTGTATTTACGGGAAAAAACCACTGTAAATAGAAATTTAACAAATAGCCAAAAATATTTCAATCAAACTACCTCATTCCTAGTGTACGAAGTCTCGATGAATATAAACACATTCTAATACCTATTACTGCATACTAGAGTCATAGATAGAAAAACTGTAAAAATGGAGACGGCATAGTAGGAGAACCGGAATACACAATAAAAACCTTATCTGGAGTTAACCAAACAATCTGAAAAACTGGAAAAAGTGAAGACAGAATCATTGACTGAAGACACAGTAAAACAACTTTCCATATTTTATTTCACCCAAAATCATCCAAGATTTAACAAAAACCAAACAAAATACAGAAATCTTACTTGCGGTTAACCAAACCTTGACCCTGAACCTTGATTGGAACGGGCAGTAAAACTTTACATTGACTTGTCTTGTTAGTTGTTATATGATATACAGACATGTAGCTTTGAGTGTCTAGACTCTAGACTAATAACTACATATCTAAGGGAAGCATTTAAGAAGATGCATCATGTTCAATGGTTGATTGAGTAATCGACAATTGAAGCTTAAAATTTCATGCACCAAAAGGTGTAAAAACCGAGTTTGATAGGCTCCATGATTAAAGACAAAAATAACATTACATTCCAAAACTGTATGTAACACAGATATGCCGATACTTGGTAACCCAAAAGATAAAGGAAACTAAAACTAACACGACATAAATGAAAACAAAATTTGATTAAAGACTTAGATATCTTAATTAAAACAACAATCTGACCTTCAAGATACATAACTGATGTATGCATCAACCTCACCAACACAAGCAAAGCTATAAAGATCACTTCTTTCTTTTCTTATTTTGGACTGAATCACCCTTGTTGAACCCTCTAAAATCATTAGTCGTTTCGGCTGTGTTCTGTTTGCTCAAACCTTTCTTTCCTCCGAACCCATACTTTGTGTCCCTGTACTCTCGACTCTTCCTCTTACCAGCCCCTCCTTTTCGGTCTTTCCCAGCACTTGGTTTTGCTTTACCACCTGACCTATCCCATGGAGATACTCCAGCCCGTTTATTCTTCTTAGCTTTATCAGACTCTTTTCCACTTTCAAACGACAAACCCATATCACTATCTTTGTCACCTCCAGGATAACCATTTTGTTGACGCTGTTTCCTCCATTTCTTAACAGATTCAATCTCATCTTTCTTCTGTTTGACCCGTTCTTTCTGTTTCTGAGCTTGCACTTCTTTAGCCTTCTTTTTATTGTCTCTCGCCTTTCTTCTCTCCTCAGCCTCCTCGATTCTTCTCTTTTCAGATAAAAGCCGACCCTTGATTTTCTCCATGTGAGTGTCGGTTTTCACCATTTCAGCATAATAATCAGTGGGCCGAAGAAAAGGGATACCCATTGTCTGGAATTTAGCAAAAGCTTCACGTGTGCCTTCTAACCCTTGAGTGTAGAAAGCAAGTTCACGTGCTAAATCATCATTAACGTCAACTTCTCCTTCTTGTTCAATATCAAGTGAAAGTTTATGGATCCAATCTACATCTTCGGGCCAACTGATATCACCAAGTTTATCAAGTAGACCTTCTTTGTTGTATATGGCTGTTTTCGAAGGTTCGGCTAATTTCACATCTTCATCTCCTTCTGATTCCGACTCTGAACCAGGTTCACTTTCTGTTTCTGGCTCAGATTCAGAAACGTCCATCTCAAGATCTTCTTCTGGTAATGTCTCCTCCAACACTTTTGGTGCACGTTTCTTTAAAGCCATTTAGCAATCTGAAAAGAATATATACCACAAAACAACTATTAAGCAAATCTTTTTATCATACACAAGAATAATATTCAACAGGTAGCAATTGATTTATAGCCACAAATTTGAACTGCAGACACATAAATTTTATCTACCGATTCTCGTATTGACAAATAACCATATAAAATGTAAATGTAACAGGAAGATACATGTCATTCAGCCTATATAATACGAGAAAGTTACTGTTTTTCAAAGTGCATACGTGACAACTAGTTTGATGGCAAAGTATATAACATCTGTTAGGGGGTGTTTGTTTCAGCTTATATGTTGGATTATGAGCTTATTTGATTTCTGCTTATATTTCATAAGCCCCTATTTTCCGGCTTATTTTGGGACTTGTGTGCTTATATAAGTTTATTACGATATGATAAACTTATATAAGCCCATAAATCCAAAAATAAGCAAAAATAAATTGAGGCTTATGAAATATAAGCCGAAATCAAATAAGCTCATAAGCCCACATATAAGCCGAAACAAACACCCCCTTAAACTAGCCCGGGCAAGTAAATTAGTTTGGTTCTACTTATCAAATAAACAAACCCAATGAAACGGGGGGGGGGGGGGGGGGGGGGGGGGGGGGGGGGGGGGGGAGGGGGGGGGGGGGGGGGGGGGGGGGGGGGGGGTTGGTTCTACTTATCAAATAAACAAACCCAATGAAACATTTCACATTTAAAACAAGCTCAAATGACATAACAATAATAAATTATTAACCTTGTACACATACATACAACAACGATTCTACAAAGCTTAAACATTAAAATTCAATAACTTTATTAAACATTAAGTTTTAATGCTACACAAATTATATAGATAAATTAAGATTTAGAACAAAGAATGAACCTTGAAGAAGAAGAAGAAGAAGAAGAAAAATGATAGACAGAGGCTGTGAATGTATATAAACCCTAATTAAACCCCCCACCCTTTAAAAGATAACCATGTGTATCACTGTGTAACGAATATATGGGCTTTGTGAAATGTGAGACTTGGCCCATGAGTTATACAAGTGATCCAACCAACCCCATTACTTGTATTTTTGCATAGAGTTTGGTTAGGATAAAGTTTGACATGGGATTTTTTTATAGAAATATTATCTAATAAGAAAATATTTTTAAAAAAAAAATACAAAAGTCTTCGTTTAAAGTTTTGTTTTATTATATAAAAGTGTTAATACAAATAATGCTTAAAAATGTTATTTATATTTTTTGACTCTTTTATTTATGAAGATGACAAAATGTAAAAACATTCACGATAAAAATAACATTTACATGTTATTAATCGTAAACTTCCATTTCGACATAAATCACTTCAGATATGGATAAACAAATCATTAAACTTAATTAGTGATCAAAAAAATAATTTTTCTTCTCAATCCATCACATTTCTACAAAACTATATTTTTACAAAATAGTTTTGTTAAATAAAAATAATGTTTTATTTAAAAACATAAATTTGAAATTCAATTTTTCTCCCCAAAACTGAATATAACTCACCAGGATAAACCTTCCTCACAAAAGGACAAAAATCAGAGCGTCAGTCTAGGGCGGCCCCCAGATATATCTGGGACCGCCGGGACCGCCACCAGCTGACCGTTGGGAATTCCTAACTATAAATACTGCACTACTCTCAGCAGAAAAACAGACCTCTTAGCACGATTTTTCAGTTATTTTTCTCTCTCTAAACCTTCTTTCACTCACTAAATATCTTGATCACTAACATAGTTTAATCTTGTTTCAAGTGATCAAATCTCATATTCTATCTTCTTCAAGAGAAGAACACTCGTATTCGCCAAGAAACGAAGTATTATAGATTAGTGATTTCTACTCTCTTCTTTTAAGACTCAAAACTCTATTTTGATTATCTTGTATGATTGTATAAATCGAATTGTGTGTAAATCCGATAGTGTAGATCTTGTGATTGTGTAGATCTTGTGATTGTGTCGTACTTGTGAAGTGGTAGATTGGTTCTAGCTAAGATTAGGACTCGACATTTAGCTTAGTGTCGGAAAACAACGTAACCAACGTGTAAACGGTTTTCTCCGCCTGAAGGGAGCTTGTTGACATAGTGAAATCTCGAGTCGAATACTCGGGGAGTGGAGTAGGGCGAAGAAGAGCTTCGTAGCCGAACCACTATAAATCTTGGTGTCTTGGTTTGGTCGTTCTTTCCTTTATCTCTTTATATTGTTCGTGTAGTTATTATAATTAGATAGTTGTCTTGATTGGTTCATATTGTTGATTGATTGAACATATACTCGAATCTAATAATTTTAAAGGTAAAATTTTAAAACGCCAATTAACCTGTAAACTATTCAACCCCTCATTCTATTTTTCACAGTTGGTATCAGAGCCAGGTTACTCAAGAATTTTAAAATATATTGTATTTTAAAGCTTGGATCGATCTATGGACTCCGGAAAATATCTAGAAAGGCAATTCCATGCAAAGATCACCACTCTTTGAAAGTGATAGTTTTATTTATTGGAAAAATAGATTCGAAATATATGTTAAATCAAAAGATCTTGATCTTTGGCATGTTATTACTAACGGTGATTTTCAACCTATTGAACAAAATCCGAAAACCAAATTAGATGAGGTTATCCTATTTTAAAAACAAAGTGATGATCTTAAAAAGAGGTTTGCGAAAAATAACGAAGCCAAAATGGTTATTTACAATGCTTGGCCAAGAAAAGAATATGAAATAATTTTCATGTGTAATACGACAAAATAAATTTGGAAAACTTTGTTAATCACCCATCAAGGTAATAGCCAAGTCAAAGATAACAAGATTGACCTTTTGGTACAACAATATGAACAATTCGTCATTTCTAAAGACGAATCTATAAATAGTGTTTTTGCTATATTTAATACTATTATTGCTAGTCTAAAAGCTCTTGATGAAGGTTATTCTAGCAAGAATTATGTTAGAAAGTTTCTTAAGGCTCTACATCCTAAATGGAGAGCAAAGGTCACGGCGATTGAAGAGTCGAAAGACTTAATGAACATATCGGGAACCTCAAAGTTCACGAAATGATCATCAAGAAAGATTCCGAAATAGTCAAAGCTAAAGGAGAAAAGAGATCTCTTGCTTTAAAGGCTAAGAAGAAATCTAGTGATGAGGAGTGTTTGACTTCCGAAAGTGAAGACGAAGAATACGTCATGGCAGTTAGAGACTTCAAGAAGTTCTTCAAGAGAAGAGGTAGATTCGTGAGACAACCACAGAACGACAAAAAGACGTTCCAAAGAAGTCGAGATGACAAGAACGGCAAAACTGATAGAAAATGTTTTAGATGCTGATAATGCCTAAATTATACATGTTTTCGGTGGCGTTATTTGTATTTATTTAATCATTTCTCATGAACTTTCGATACTTAATAGCATGAAATATGTGCAGGTTCACTTAAAGATATCCCGAGCTCAAACACAACAAGATCAAGTACCTATATACTTAGGGAACACAATATACATCAGCTGATCAATGACATGAACATTTACAAAATGAAATTGGAGCAATTTTAAGTCAATACCAATTTCTTAAACAGTCTTCCACCTGAATGGAGTAAGTTTGTGACTGATGTTAAACTTGTAAGAGATTTGCATACTACCAACTTCGATCAGCTTCATGCATATCTTGAAAAACACGAACTACATGCAAATGAAGTTCGTATTATGCGTGAACGTAATCACGATCCACTTGTACTAGTTGTGAATCATTAGATGACACCATCTCACTTCAATGCTTATCAATCTTCGTACAACAATCCTCGGTTTCAACAACAGTTTTCACCATCTCAGTCTCCTCAATATGGATCAATTCATCCAACACAACATTACTCAACTACTTATCCATCTACGCCACTTGCAATTACTTATTCGTCAACATCGTATCCAAATGCTTACTCATCCACAATACATCAAGATGCTTTTCCTCAACCACAATCCATTCCTCAAATTGAATATATTGTCTCTACAGTTAATCAACAAACACATATTGCTGAATTTCCTCAGATAGATTATGGTTTAACAGTTCCTGTGTTTAAGCAAGGAGATGACCCTATTGATGCCATTAACAAAATGATGTCATTTCTGTCTACTATCATCACATCTCGTTTCCCCTCTACCAACAATCAGCTAATAAATTCTTCCAACCCAAGACAACAAGCAACTATTCATGATGGAAGGGTGATTGTTTAACCACTTCAGGGGAGACCCAATTCTTATGCTGCTGGTACTTCTGGAACAAGAGCTAATACTTCAGGAATATAAGGACGAACTTTAGGTCAACAAAGGGTTGTGAAATGTTTTAACTATCAAAGGGAAGGTCACATGGCAAGACAGTGCACAGAACCTAAGAGGAAAAGAGATGCTACGTGGTTTAGGGATAAAGTTCTATTGGTTGAAGCTCAAATAAATGGTAAAGTTCTAAATGAGTAGGAATTGGAATTCTTAGCATATCTGGGTATTGCAGAGGGTCCAGTTACACAGTCGGTCATCACACACAATACATCCTATCAAGCAGATGATTTGGATACATATGATTTTGACTGTGATGAGATCTCTATAGCCAAAGCAGTTCTTATAGCCAATTTGTCTAGTTACAGATCAGATGTTCTCTCTGAGGTACCAATCTCTAACAACACTAATAATGATATGCTAAACCAAAGTGTGCAAGAGATGCCGTATTCTAAACATTCTCATTTTGTGGAACATCAAGAGAATAAGATACATAGTGATAGTAATATCATTCCGTACTCTTAATATCTGATTGAATCACAAAATGCAGCTGTTCAGGATACAAATTCTTCTGCACAATAAGATGCCTTGATATTATTTGTGTTTGAACAACTGTCAAATCAAGTAACTAACTATAATAAGGTCAATAATGACAACCTAATTGCCAATGAAACCTTATCTGCTGAGCTTGAAAGATACAAAGAACGGGTAAAATTGCTAGAAGAAAGACAAAATGTGGATTTAGGTACTCAAGAAAAGCTTATAGTAGATGATATAATTCGGGAGAAAAATGCACAGTTTGCGGATTTTGAAAAAGAAATTAACAATCTTAAACAAATTCTTTCTGAACAATCAAAGGACAAGGAATTGCTAACAAAAACATTTAATATTTTCAAAAATGAATCCAAGGAAAAAGAAGCTAAGAATATTGATACAGAAATTGCTTTGGAAAAGAAAGTTAAAGAACTGGACAACATTGTTTGTAAAATGGGTCAATCCACGCAAACTGTGCATATGCTCACGAAACCACAAGTTTTCTATGATAACAACCTGAAACAAGCTCTTGGTTTTCAAAATCCTTTCTATCTTAAGAAAGCTCAGCAGATTAGGCCAATGCTTTATGACGGTAATGTTATTGCTAAAGAAACCAATGTGATTTCAATTGTTGATTCTGAAGAGACTTTGATGCTTGAAGAAGAGAGTCGATCCAAAATGCTTTTAAAACAAAGTGATCCAATGGTCTTAGAAAAGAAAGTTAACACTAAACCAATTAATTATGCTGAGTTAAATCGATTATCTGAAGATTTTTGTAAACATGTTGTCCCACAACGGTCTCAGCGAAATAACCCAAGAAGTTCTAAATGCCGCAGCTGGTAGTATTTTTCTCTATAAAACACCAAATCAAGCTTATCAACTTCTCGAAGATAAAGTCTTGCTCAAGCTCGATTGGGCTAAAAATAAAAAAACCAACACTGATAAAATTATGGCCCGAATGGATGTCATGACCATAAAAATGGATGCTCAGTACAAAGAACTCCAATCTCGTGCTAAACAACCAACCCCGATCTTGACGATGATGGCATGCCTATGTCCCAGTGCGAAGATGAAGCTAAATTCATTGCAACACTTCCTAAGACTCAGTTTTTACAACGATTCTCGATCCGAGGACTCGAATCGCGATAATTGGCGTTCAAGCGGACGGAATGATTACAATCGAGAAAACTACCGATCCAACACCGATGATAAACCTTACGATCTCAAAAACAATTTAACGATTTCATGAAATCTCAACAATCAACCAACGCTTTTGTCAAAGAAACATTCATGGACCTCAAAACTCAACTCGAAACAGTAGCAAAAAATCATCAAGCTTCAATCCAAAACCTCGAAACCAAGTTCGACGGACTCGCTGACAATCAATCTGGACGACCTTCTGGATCTCTTCCAAGCAACACTCAACCAAACCTACGAGGTGGAAACTCTAAAGCTTACCAACCACCGCAAGCTTGTAATGAGCATGTGAATGTTGTATTCCCAAGAAGTGGTAAAACCTATAATCCACCAGATAACCCGGATAATCAACGGAATAATTCCGAAAACCCTATCAACTTCGATAGCGATGATGAAGACGATGAACCTACATCACAACCAAAAACTCAACCTACAAAACTAGTCAAAGAAACATCGTTACCCAAACCATACAAACCAAAGATCCCGTATCCTCAACGCTTTAGAAAAGAAAGAATGAAGGCCCAATACGGATAATTTCTCGACATGATCCGAGCCATCGGAATCAACACACCTCTTGTTGACGTCTTAGCCGGAATGCCTAGCTATGTAAAATTCCTAAAAAAACTCATAAGCAATAAGCATAAGATCTAACAAATTTTTGCCGCTTTCTTGAGCGATGAAAGTTCAGCGATGATCCAAAATAAAGTTCCACCAAAACTCGGAGACCCAGGAAGTTTCCTTATTCCATGTAATTTTAACAAAACTTTCTCCTGCAATGCTTTGGCCGATCTTGGTGCTAACATTAACCTTATGCCATATTTCTTATATGCGAAACTATCACTCGAAACTCTTAAACCTACCAAAATGAGCGTAAGATTAGACGACAGGTCATTCCAATACCATGTTGGAATAGCTGAGAATATGCTCTTCGAAGTTGGTAAATTCACCTTTCCTGCCGATTTCGTTATTCTCGAAATGGAAGAAGATATCAAAGTTCCCCTCATCTTGGGACGACCTTTTCTTCACACTGTTGATGCAATTATTCAAGTTAAACAGAAACAACTCAATCTTGGAGTTGGGACTGAACGAATGATCTTTAATATCGACTCTACGATGAAACACTCTTACTCAAACGATGACACATGTTTCAGTATCGATGTTATCGATTAAATCTTAGAAGAAGATTTTGACGCTCTTCTAGACGAAGGAAGCAAAATCCTCCATTTCATCGAATGAACCCTTCTCGAAGAAGAAATCTTTTCCGAATTCGATGAATTCATGGCAATGACTACCAATGAAAATTCTGAATCTGAATCCGAAACCGAAGAACCACCATTCGAAAAAATCACCATCGACACCGATTATAAAATCAAAACATCTCTCGAAGAACCTCCTACGGATCTTAAACTTAAACCCCTTCCTGATAATTTGGAATATGTATTCCTGGAAGAACCATCTTTTCTTCCTGTGATCATATCATCTAAACTCTCTGCTCAAAACAAAAGCAAACTTGTATCCGTCCTTAAAAAACATAAGGAAGCCTTTTCTTGGAAAACGACAGACATTCCTGGTATCTGTCCATCATTCTGTAAACACAAGATACAACTTATGGATGACAAGAAACCAGTTGTCCAAAAACCCAATATGCAAGAAGTTGTTAAAAAAGAAATCATGAAACTCTTGGATACTGGTATTATTTATCCAATTGTCGATAGTCCTTGGGTTAGTCCTATTCACTGTGTACCAAAAAAAGGCGGTATTACAGTTGTCACCAACGAAAATGATGAACATGTCCCAATAAGAACCGTTACGGGTTGGCGAGTATGCATCGATTATCGTAAACTCAATGAAGCAACCGCAAAAGATCATTTTCCTTTGCCGTTTATGGATCAAATGTTAGAAAGACTCGCAGGAAATAAATAATTCTGTTTCCTCGATGGTTTTTCTGGATATTTTCAAATCCCTATCGATCTTATGGACCAAGAAAAAACAACATTCACGTGTCCTTTCGGAACATACGCTTATAGGCGAATGCCTTTCGGGCTATGCAATGCCCCAGCTACATTCCAAAGATGCATGTTGGCAATCTTTCACGACATGATCGAAGAATCCGTCAAAGTATTCATGGACTATTTTTCCGTCTTTGGGGACTCTTTCGACAAATGCCTAAACAACCTCGATAAAATGCTCCAGCGTTGCAAAGATGCTCATCTTGTCCTTAATTGGGAAAAATGTCACTTCATGGTCAAAGAAGGAATTGTGCTTGGACACAAGGTGTCTAGCGCGGGACTTGAAGTCTACAAAGCAAAAATCAACGTAATCTCAAAACTTCCACCCCTTACTAATATCAAAGGTGTTAGAAGCTTTCTCGGACATGCCAGTTTTTACTGACGTTTCATTAAAGATTTCTCAAAAATTGCCCGACCTCTAACTAAACTACTTGAAAAAGATACTCCGTTTGAATTCGATGATAAATGTCAAAAAGCATTCGAATTATTGAAAGAAAAACTCACATGTGCTCCTGTGATCGCAAGCCCAAACTGGAATCTTCCGTTTGAACTTATGTGTGATGCAAGTGATTTCGCAGTTGGAGTTGTCTTAGGTCAAAAAGATGGTAAAAACTTTCACCCGATCTACTTCGCAAGCAAAACTCTAAATCCCGCTCAATAAAAATACACCGTAACTAAAAAAGAACTTATGATTGTAGTTTTTGCATTTGACAAATTTAGATCCTATCTTATTTTATCAAAAACTATTGTTCACACCTCATTCAGCTCTAAAGCATTTATTCAAGAAACAAGATGCTAAACCACGTCTTATTCGTTGGATACTACTGTTACAAGAATTTGACATAGAAATCAAGGATAGAAAAGGAACAGAAAATGTCGCAGCTGACCACTTGTCCTGAATTGAAAATGATGAGTCTAGTGATGATAGTGAAGTGGATGATAACTTTCCTGGAGAAACCCTTATGGAAATCAACACCAGAAATGAACCATGGTTCGCAGACTTCACAAACTACTTGGTAGCTGATATTATACCAAAAGGGATGACGTACCAACAAAAGAACAAATTCTTCTCTGACCTCAAACATTACTTCTGGGAAGAACCCCACCTCTTCAAAGTATGTTCTGACGGAATGATCAGACGCTATGTATCTGGACCAAAAACTCAAACAATTTTAGATCAATGTCACCACGGACCAACCAGTGGACATTATGGACCAAATGTAACCGCTAAAAAGGTCCTAGATTTAGGATTTTACTGGCCGACATTTATAAAAGAAGCTCATACTCTAGTTCAACTTTACAAAGCATGCCAAAAGACGGGAAATATATCAAAACGTGATGAGATGCCCTTAAACAACATTCAAGTATGTGAATTTTTTTATATATGGGGTATTGACTTTATGGGACCATTCTCAAAATCGCATAAATTTGAATACATTCTTATCGTTGTTGATTACGTATCTAAATGGGCCGAAGCTCAAGCTTTACCAACCAATGATGCCCGAGTGGTTATCACTTTCCTAAAGAAACTATTTTGCCATTTCGGAATGCCCAAAGCTCTAATCAGCGACTGAGGTACTCACTTCTGCAACAAAATAATAGAAAAGACGATGAAAAGATATGGAGTTAACCACCGTTTTTCAACATCATATCACCCTCAAACTAGTGGTCAAGTTGAAAACACGAACAAAGCTCTTAAAAGAATTCTTGAAAAGACTGTTAAAGACAATCCTGCTATTTGGTCAAGAAAACTTGATGACGCTCTGTGGGCTTTTCGCACTGCTTACAAAACACCTACCGGTACCACACCCTACAAACTCTTACATGGAAAGAACTGCCACTTACCATTTGAAATTGAACACCGTGCATACTGGGCCTTGAAGAATTGTAACCCAGATCTAATCGTTGCTGGTGAAAAATGAACGTTTCAGTCACGAATTAGATGAACTTAGACATCAAGCCTATGAAAACTCCCGATTATATAATGCAAGAACCAAAGTCTGGAACGATAGAAAACTAAGAATGAGAAAAGAATTCAAACATGGAAACAAGGTTCTGCTCTTTCACTCAAAGTATAAATTCAAACAACCGAAACTCATATCTCGTTGGCTAGGACCATACGTAGTAAAACATCAATATCCATCCGGATATGTTGAACTATATGGAAAAGATGGAAAAACATTTATTGTTAATGGCCATCGACTCAAACTATATTATGAAGAAGAAGATTATAATGACCAAAGGGGAGCAGTTACTCCCTTCTTTCTCAAAGAATGACTCGCCAAGTTCTAGTCTAGCTAACGACTCTTTTAAAAATTAAGCGCTTCTCGGGAGGCAACCCGTTCTTCACTTAAGTGTGGAGGAGTCCCTCCTCCATTTCTTTCGTTCATATCCTTTATTTATTTTCTAAAAAAACAACAAAAAAATTTTCTTTTTGTGTGCTTTTGTGTATTTACTTTTATGCAGGTAATATAGCTTAATGATTTGGAAAATTATGAAGTCGGCTCAAGGATAGCTCTCTCGTAGCTATATATCTCTATGACCTAGGAAGTACCGTTTTCCCTTAATTTTCCCTATTTTATCTCTATTATCAGTTATCACATTGAGGGCAATGTTCAACTTAAGTGTGGAGGGGAGCCAAATAGGAAAAATTAATCATATCCCTCCATGTTTGCCCTGTCAAAATTTTTACCAAGTACGCCGCACAAATTTCTTTGTGCGTCGCACTTTCACCCCTCACTTAGCCTATAAATAGAGGCCGAATTTTCATTCACAATTCACTTAATAATCTCTTCATTCCATCCATTCCTCAACTCACACAAACTAATCTCCCTCATAACCCCTTTCCAAGTATTCTTCAAGTATAAACACCAAATCCTTTGAAGAATCAAGATCAAACAACCAAGAACGAGGAAGAATATCATACTAGTTTAGTGAAATTATGAAGATTGTTATTAAATCAAGTTATGTTATGAACTCCTTAGCCATGAGAGGCTAAATCTCTCATGACTACTCGGTGATGTTATGATAATGAATAAGTGTTTGGTATGATCATGATCTCTTTAATCTCAAGCTTATGTTGCAATCCTATTATATCTTATCTTATCAGTTTTTGCGTATCAAACTTAGATTATATAATCATATCGGTATAGGTCGAAAGACCCGTTATGATCTATGTGGTTTTAAAGATTTGTCTATGATCTTTAACGTCTGTGTCGAGAAATCCACTTTCGTAAAGTGATGAACAAAATAAGCTTTGATATATTAGAAACTAAATTATTTGGGTGACACATTTGGTCTAGTTAACTAAATATAAGTCTTGAGTTAATCAAGTTAATTTGTGAAAACATTTTCTGACGAGAAATCCTTTTTATAAGTTAAAGGTTCCATCTTCGAGGTCTTAATCATTTCCAACACTTATGAATTATTTTCAACCATCCGAGTAGTCATCTTTATTATTACTGGTAAAAAGTTATTTACAAAATTGTTAAAGTTTATTCTCTTCTGATTATTTAAATACTACTCAAATCCCTATGGACGACCTGGTCTTACCTAAAAAGATTATATTACATACGCGGGTTATACTTTTACCCGTGTGTTTTCCTATAATAAAATTGGTATTTTCAGTCATTATAAATTTAAAGCTTTTGAAACACATTAGATGCAGTGATCCAAATTCTTATTGGAGAATGTCCAAACCCACTGAAAGGTAAGAACCAAAGAGCATTCGTAGGAGGTTCTTGGAGTGATAGCAGTGAAGAAGATGATGAGAAGGCTAAAGATGAAACGTGTCTCGTAGCTCAAGCATCAAATGAGGTATGTTCTGATTCCTTTTACTTTAGTGATGAAAATTCATCAATAGTTGATCTTACTTTAGATAATGAATATGATAGAGTGTGCAAGATGAGTTTAAAAATAATCACTAAGAATAAACAACTAAAAGCTATTAGAAATAGTTTAGAAAATGAGCTTAGTGAATTAAAATCAAAATTGGCTACAATCGAGAAAAACAAGGGAGTTGATCTCGAATGTACAAGTTGTCAATCACTCAAAGTTGACAACGAAAAACTTAAAGAAAAAGCTCTTAAACTAACTAAGTTTGAAAAGAGTACACATTGTTTAAATGAAATGTTGAGTAACAAAAAACCCTCCGGTGATAAATTAGGTTTAGGGTTTAACTCATGTGAAGCATCAACTAGTAAATCTAAGGAAATAAAATTTGTGAAATCTGAGAAAGAAACATCCTCTAGTGGCGGTCTCCTAAATACAAAGGACGGCCCCCATAAAGTCCAGACGGCCCCCAAAGCAATCAAGGGGCTGCCTATCTGTTCACCAGAATCTGAATAATATGTTTCCTTTCAAAAATCCATTTTAGGTCCTAGACCAAAACACATAATGGTAAACAATGTTAAAATTTCTGTTGCTAGTGATAATGAGGTTAAACAATTTTATAAACCAACATGAAAACCAGGAGTTGGATTTTATAAACTAAATTTTAGGTTAAAAACTCCACCACCTAGAAGAGTCAATAATCATTATCCTCGTTCTAAGACACCGCAACCAAAAAGGAATGTTTGTCGGCAAAACCAACCTCATGGTTTTCCCGTAACTTGGAACAACTTCCAACCTCAAAGTTACATGCCATGGGAAATGTGTCTTCTATTTCCACATCCTAATCAATTGCATCAAATGCAAGGGATGTTTAGCACTAACAACTTTGGACCCATGAGATATTAGGGACCAAATGTTTGAGTTATTGTCTTATATAAATAGATATGCCTTGGAGTCGACTTGGAACCTGATGAGTGGATAAAGGATAGCAGATGCTCTAAACACATGACGGGTAACTGAAAGCTCTTCTCAACCTACAAGGCATACAACGGAGGTAATGTCATTTTTGGTAGTAATCTTCACGGTAACATCATTGGCAAAGGTACGATTTCTAATGACTCTCTCAAAATAGATAATGTAGAACATGTAGATAACTTAAGATTTAACTTGCTAAGTGTAGGACAAATATGTGATAATAAATGTAGAGTAACTTTCTCTGAACATGATAGTGAAATCACTAAGGATGGTAAGGTTATAGGTAGAGGTATTAGGAAGAAAGGCTTATATGTGATGAAATTAGGAAATAAGCCAAAAGACAAAAAATTTCTTGCAACGATTGATGAAAACTCCACGTTGTGGCATAGGAGATTAGGTCACGCTAATATGCGTCTCATTCAATCGTTAGCATCTAAGGAATTAGTTAGAAACTTACCTAAGCTTAAGTTTGATCAACACTTCTGTGATGCTTGCAAAATTGGAAAACAAGCTCACGCTAGTCACAAAGCTAAGAATATAGTCTCAACGACTAGATGCTTAGAACTCCTTCATATGGATCTCTTTAGTCCATCCGCCATACAAAGTTACAGAGGAAAGCGCTACACCTTAGTCATAGTAGATGACTACTCTAGGTATACTTGGACACGATTTCTTAAGAACAAAACCGAGGCATTCCAGCAATTTGAAATCTTTAGTAGGAAAATACAAAATCAGTTAGGTTGTTCAATAGTGTCAATTAGGACGGACCACGGTAGAGAATTTGATAATGAGGTGCAATTTGGAGAGTTTTGTAATGCAAATGGAATTACACATAACTTCTTCGCTTCACGCACTCCTCAATGAAATGGCGTAGTTGAAATGAAAAATAGGACACTTTAAGAAATGAGTAGGACTATGTTGAATGAGCAATCGTTACCATAAAAGTTTTGGTGTAACGCCATAGATACTTCAACATA
>BQNB010053013.1:3714-40222 GCA_026074375.1 Tanacetum coccineum
CCTTGAAGAATGATATTGGTAGCTTTCATATCACAATCAGCTTGAATTTTCTCAGCAGCAGATAATTCAGCATATTTCTTTGTTCTGATCACACCGTTCTCTTCAACCGTAGGCCAAATGAGAGGACCATGTTCAACTGATTCAAGTATCATTCTTCTGTGCTCTCTATTTTGCATGTATAATTCTATTAGACTTTTCTAAGAATCATCCAGGTCTTTGTCCAACATAGGTGGACGATTGTCAGCACCGGAGAGTATCATGTACTCAGCAAGAGTATTCTTTTGTCCAAGTGTAATAATTGAATCCATTTTAATGTGATAAGATTAAGATGATCGTACAGTGATTGGAGGTTGTTGTGTTAAAGTGAGTAATGATTAATGAAGTTGAGTCTTTTGGAATACACGGGATTTTACAATTCTTGATATAACCGGGAAATCAAGTTTTCACGGGATTTTACAAATCAAAGAACAACCGTATAATTCACCTAATAAACGTGTATAGTTCTCCCTTGTAAAGCGTATAAATCACCTTCGCAAAATATGCGTATAAATTGCCTTAACAAAATATCACGTATAAATCGCCTGTTGATAAGTACACGTATAAATCGCCTGAGCAAACACACACGTATAAATCGCCTTTACAATCTTTACGTATAAATCGCCTGAGCAAGTCAACGTGTATAAATCGCCTTTACAAACTTTACGTATAAATCGCCTGAGCAAATCAACGTGTATAAATCGCCTTCACAAACTTTACGTATAAATCGCCTGAGCAAATCAACGTGTATAAATCGCCTTCAGTGAAAGTATAAATCGCCTGAATTAAATAACCCGTATAATTCGCCTATAGGAACGTATAAATCGCCTGAAGAGAAAAATACGTATAGTTCGCCTATGTAACACGTATAAATCGCCCAAAACACTACGAAGCTCAAAAACCAAAAATCTTAAAAAGACACACTTTTTGACGTTTTTACCCGATTTTTCTTGTACTTCTTACCTATCTAAGACTATTAGAACCTTAAAAACACAAACTTTAACGTTTTTGACACGAAAAATTTGAAATCAAGATTCTTGGTACAAAACCCTCTTTTTAACCAAAAAGACTCAAAAAGATGATATTTTTTTATGGTTTTTGAAAGATTTTCTTGTACTTCTAGTCTATACTAAGATAACTAAGAAAGAAAGTTAAAAGCTTTATGGTTTTTAAACCCTCAAAAAGTGAAAACTCTTTGATGGATTCGAACCAAAACTCACGCACAAAAGGGTATAAGAAACGCACACAAAACCTTCACAAACACCCCATGGCTCTTGATACCAATTGTAGAATATCTTAACACATAAATGGAAGGATTCACTTTAGGTTTTAGAGAGGGAAAAAGATGGTTGGATGAACACTTAGAGAAAGAAAGAAAAAGGATAATATTAGATTAGTGTAATGTGAGAAATGAACAACCAACACCCTCTCCATGTGTGGAGAGGGTTTATATATCTCATGCTATGGTCGGTCATGGGCTTTTAGTAGGCTTATCTATGGGCCTTTGGCATGGTTAGCTTTCTAACTTAACCTTACAACTTACTACGAGCTACGACTAACTATATTGGTAGTGACAGACACTTTTTCGTATTTCTAACAAAATTTTTGCAGGAAATACTTAATGGATATGCGTGCAAAAAATTTTGAACGAGAAAAAAATAATTCTCTACAGTTAGTGGAGACAATGTCTTGATTTTCCAAACGGCGTCCCCACTCCAGTACAGGAAAATTTCGATTTTTGTTTTTAAATCATTTTCATAATTTTCAGAATTTGTACATTGCTTAAAAGATCTGTAGTAAACCACGAATAACTTTAACACATTCATCCTATCTTTTTAATAATAAGTCTGTTTTTGAGTCAAAACGTAAAGTTATATAGTTGTATGTCTATTATTCTCTCCAATTTTACGTTGGGTATGTTTGCACCTTGTCTTTGATTTGCAGGTTATATTTGATAAGGAGAAGCCCAGGAGTTCTTTAGAGTTTCATGAGGACAAATCTTGGATGACGATTTAGCCGGGATCATTATTTCTTCTCCAAATTTGAGCATAACCAGGGGAGTACTAGTTTCTTTCGCCCCCTTTTCTCTTCCCTTTATTCGTTTATGGGTACTTTGTAGAACATTGGGGACAATGTTCAAAATAATTATAGGGGAAATAAAAAGCCTTAGAAACTATTCTACCATTTGTCTTTGCTTGAACTTAAAATGATGAGTTATCAATCGAAACATAAATCGTAAAGGGAAATTTTGACCCAAATTTAATTTTTTCATCACATAATTAGTGAACTAAGTAGCTAGAGCATCTCATTGATAGGGAATTATACGACTAGCACAAAAACCCTTCCACTCAAATGAATTCACCCCCAAAATTATGAGGTTTAAGCCTCTAGATCTTTAGGAATTCGGGTATCCACCATTGATGCCCAAGATAGTTTATTTCTCTAAGCTTTCCCGAGTTAGGGTTCGAATGCAGTCATATGTGTCGATTCCGTCTTTGTTACAAATGTGTACGTATGGTCTTGTTACCTTTTCTAGAGCTCTTAGCAATGATATTAAATTATATGAGTGTACTGGTAGTATATAACTTCTAGAACTTGCTTTAGTGATGCATCCCGAGACTGTGTAGTGAGTAATAATACTTGCTAAATGATAAGAGGCACTAGGATTAACCCATGTTTAAAACCTATAATTGTTATTTTAGTCACCTCGACTATATAACTATCCCACACCCTTGTTCGCGCTCACTTTTAGTGCCAGATCCCCCTAGTGAAACCTCAACCATACCTTTAAACCAATTGTTTCACCCAAAACCTTAGCCTACCCTACATGTACTCGCTATTAGTATATCGTTGTGTTACACCCTTAGTTAATTATTGAAATATATGGTTGTTAAGTCCTTATCCTTGTATATATTGTTTTGGGACGATTAGGATTCATGATAGTATTTATTTCGCGGAAGAATGGGGAAGAAAAGTTAAGTCAAGACCCCCATATGTTTGCCAAATAGTCTACATGTTATTTTGATCCAACCAATTCGGGTCATTAGATTAGTTTGCTTATCGAGTCTGTAAAAAGTTCAAGTGTAGGGGTGATCTATAAACCCCATTGATGTATTATATGTTGCAAATGGTAGGGCAAAAGTGTACAAAAAAAAAGTAGAAAAAAATGTACGGGCTACCATTTGCGTTTATCAGTTTTATTAGTTAGTTTATTTATTCATGTTCAATATAGAGTCAAGAAAAGAAAAAGAAAGAGTTTGATGTAGAGTTTTGTAGAGTTTGTATATCTTGTCCGAGTCTTCGACTAGCAACCACGCCAACGTGTATTCCCATAAGATAGTTGACTAACCACTTCACTCAAATCCACCCAAATGTCACTCTCCCAAATGCCATCCATTTCCGTTTACATGTATCCCACATAATTACACATCACAACCCTTTAAAGTCCTCTTTGATGGTAACTATTAGTACTTACGCTAGCGGTGGAGGTTTGATCCTTTATCAAGCCTATGGTAACTTATATGCTATGACTAGGTAATGAGTGTTAAATTTTTGATTTCCATATTGTTATAATTCATTATACACCGAGAGAGAGAGAGAGAGAGAGAGAGAGAGAGAATCCAAACACTTATTGTGAGGTGCTAGTGTATTTTTCCCGTGCTTCTAGTTACGAGGTCTAATTGGTTGTGCCATGAAGCCTTTAAAGAGTAAGTTAAATGCCCCCGATATGTATCTTGTTAAGGTAGAAAAGCTTATTTGCTTGAGGGCAAGCAAATCCCAAGTGTAGGGGTATGTGATGAGGTGTAATTTTATACACTTTTTCGGGGTCATTTTACCCTTATAATCATGCAAAAATGTCTTAAATATGTGCTTAATCGTTTCTTTTTGCATTTTTAGCATTTGGAAGACATTTGGTGGAAATACACGTGATTTGGACTCAATTTGGGAAGAAAACGGACATGGTAGCTAACGGGTGTGAAGATTGATGAAAGATTCAAGACCAGACTCTGGAGACGCCGTCTGGATAATCCTGACCGCGTCTGGACTCAAGTGGGACGCCGTCTGAATCATGGAGACAGCGTCTGGATCAGCCGTCAAGTTTGAAGACCCAAAGAAACCCTAGCTTGGCGACGGCGTCTGGAAAATGGCGACGCCGTCGCGTCCTGAATTCTATATATACAAACTCAATTTTACGTTTTTCATATACACTTTTGATAGAAGAAATTAGGGTTTAGTTTGTGGGAGAACGAGTTGTACCAGACTTTGGGAGTATTTTAGGGTTTCCCAACCCTTCTATACTATCCCTAATTGCTTGATTCATCATAGTGAAGTTCTTTTATCTCTTATCTTTCAATATGTCTTATTGTTTGATATATAATTGTGCTTCTTCTATCTTGAACATGCTAGGCTAAATCTTTTAAGTGTTTGCTTATGATTGTATGTGAATTGGTATGTAGATCTTAACTTTGTTGCCTCTTGTTGATGTGTGTGCATGTTTAGTCCCTTATCGTGAGATGTTGGGAGACATGATTGCGTAGAAAGGATTCCACCGGTAATAGTCTTCATACTACCTTACCCGTGTGTGGATGATCCCCTTTAGGTATTAATACAAACACGTTTATCTAGACTAGGGACCTTGTAATAGTCGTCATACTACCTTACTTGTGCGTTGCTCTAGTTAGTTATTTCGTAGACGGTGTTTTCGTGTAATTCGCCATGCATTATAATAGTACCTACATATACATCACAAGTGTGACAAGGAAATCGAGTTAGGAGAAGTTACCAAGGATCATACATGATTAAGTAAACACTATTCTCTCATCATACGAATCCCCTTAATTAGTTTAATATAGTTTTAATTATTAGTTTAAAACCAACCTCTTCAAACCCGAGATTTTAAATTGCTTTCATAAAATATAAAGACACAAAAATAATCTTCTTTCAACCTCTAGTTCTTAGCTATATTCAATTAGGACCTTTACTGACACCTATTCCCCTAGAGAACGATAACAACCCCCGTATCTTGCCTTTACTACACTACAACGGTTAGGTGCACTGCCTAGGGAGTTGTAAAACTTGTGTATTAGTTTCTTTCGCCCTCTTTTCTCTTCCCTTTATTCGTTTACGGGTACTTTGTAGAACATTAGGGACAATGTTCAAAATATGTGTAGGGGGAAATAAAAGCCTTAGAAACTATTCCACCATTTGTCTTTGCTTGAACTTAAAATGATGAGTTATCTATTAAAACATAAATCGTAAAGGGAAATCTTGACCCAAATTTAAAATTTTCCTCACATAACCAGTGAAACAAAGTAGCTAGAGCATCTCATTGATAGGGAATTATACGACTAGCACAAATTCCACTTAAATGAATTCACCCCCATAATTATGAGGTTTACGCCCCTATATCTTTAGGAATTCGGGTATCCATCATTGATGCCCAAGATAGTTTATTATCTCTAAGCTTCTCGAGTTAGGGAATGAGCAATCATGTATGTCTATTCCGTCGTTACGGACGTGTATATGTGGTTTTGTCGCCTTTTCTAGAGTTAAGCATTGATATTAAAATATATGAGTGTACCGGTAGTATATAACTTCTAGAACTTGCTTTAGTGATGCATCCCGAGACTGTGTAGTGAGTAATAATATTTTCTAAATGATAAGAGGCACTAGGATTAATCCATGTTTAAAACCTGTAATTGTTATTTTAGTCACCCCGACTATATAACTATCCCACACCCTTGTTGGCGCTCACTTTTAGTGCGAGATCCCCCTAGTAAAACCTCAACCATACCCTTAAACCAATTGTGTCACCCAAAACCTTAGCCTACCCTAGTACTCGCTTTTAGTACATTGTTGTGTTACACCCTTAGTTAATTATTGGAGTACACGGTTGCTAAGTCCTTATCCTTGTATATACTATTTTAGGACGATTGGGATTCATGATAGTGTTTATTTCGCGAAAGAATGAGGAAGAAAAGTTAAGTCAAGACCCTCATATGTATGTCGAGTAGTCTACATGTTACTTTGATCCAACCAATTCAGGTCATTAGATTAGTTTGCTTATCGAGTCTGTAAAAAGTTCAAGTGTAGGGGTGATCTATGAACCCCAATGATGTATTATATGTTGCAAATAGGATCAAATAAGAAGAAAACTTAAAATAAGAATGATAAGAAGAAATCACAACCACACATTTAAGATGCACCTACAAAAATAGACCCATCTCCTATTAAAATTCTCTCTCCTATTTAAAATGTGTGGCTAGAAATCTTTCTTATTCTTTTCATTATAGTTTTTTTCTCACTGGATCCCTACTATATATATATATATATATATATATATATATATATATAAAGTAGATTACAAAATGTACGAGCTACCATTAGCGTTTATCCGTTTTATTAGTTAGTTTATTTATTCATGTTCAATATAGAGTCAAGAAAAGAAAAAGAAAGAGTTTGATGTAGAGTTTTGTAGAGTTTGTATATCTTGTCCGAGTCTTCGACTAGCAACCACGCCAACGTGTATTCCCATATGATAGTTGACTAACCACTTCACTCAAATCCACCCAAATGTTACCCTCCTAAATGCCATCCATTTCCGTTTACATGTATCCCACATAATTACACATCACAACCCTTAAAAGTCCTCTTTGATGGTAACTATAAGTACTTACGCTAGCGGTGGAGGTTTAATCCTTTATCAAGTCTATGGTAACTTACATGCTATGACTAGGTAATGAGTGTTAATTTTTTTATTTTCATATTGTTATAATTCATTATACACCGAGAGAGAGAGAGAGAGAGAGAGAGAGAGAGAGAGAGAGAGAGAGAGAGAGAGAGAGAGAGAGAAAATCAAAACACTTATTGTGAGGTGCGTAAGTGTATTTTTTCCCCTTGTTCATTTCAATTACGAGGTACTAATGGTTTTGTGCCATGAAAGCCTTTAAAGAGTAAGTGAAATGCCCCCCGATGTTTATCTTGTAAGGTAGAAAAACTTAATGCCTTTGAGGCAAGCAAATATTCCAAAGTGTAGAGGTATTGATGAGTGTAATATTATACACTTTTTTTGGGGTCATTTTACCGCTTATAATCAATGCATAAAGTCTTAAAAGTAGTGCTTAAACGTTTCTTTTGCATTTTAGCATTTGAAAGACATTTGGTGGAAATACACGTAATTTGGACTCAATTTAGGAAGAAAACGGACATGGTAGCTAACGGGTGTGAAGATTGATGAAAGATTCAAGACCAGACTCTGGAGACGTCGTCTGGATATCCTACCCGGCTGTCTGGACTCACAAAAGTTGGTACGCCGCTGAATCATGGAGACAAGCCTCTGGATCAGCCGTGCAGTTAGGAAGACCCAAAGAAACCCCTAGCTTGGCGACGGATGTCATGAAAATAAGCGACGCCGTCAAAGCTCCTGAAGTTCTATATATACAAACTCAATTTTACGTTTTTCATATACACTTTTGATAGAAGAAATTAGGGTTTAGTTTCGTTGGGAGAACAAGTGTTCGTGGGAGGTCGACTTGTACCAGACTTTGGGAGTATTTTAGGGTTTCTCAACCCTTCTATACTATCCTTAATCGCTTGATTCATCATAGTGAAGTTCTTTTATCTCTTATCTTTCAATATGTCTTATTGTTTGATATATAATTGTGCTTCTTCTATCTTGAACATGCTAGGCTAAATCTTTTAAGTGTTTGCTTATGATTGTATGTTAATTGGTATGTAGATCTTAACTTTGTTGCCTCTTGTTGATGTGCGTGCATGTTTAGTCCCTTATAGGGAGATCTTGGCAGACATGATTGCGTAGAAAGGATTTCACCGGTAATAGTCTTCATACTACCTTACCCGTGTGTATGATCCCCTTTAGGTATTAATACAAATGCGTTTATCTAGACTAGGAGCCTTGTAATAGTCGTCATACTACCTTACTTGTGCGTTGCTCTAGTTAGTTATTTCGTAGACTGCGTTTTCATGTAATTCACCATGCATTAGAATAGTACCTACATATACATCACAAGTGTGACAAGCCAATAGAGTTAGGAGAAGCTACCAATGATCATACATGATTAAGTAAACACTATTCTCTCATCATACGAATCCCCCTAATTAGTTTAATTTAGTTTTAATTATTAGTTTAAAACCAACATCTTCAAACCCAAGATTTTAAATTGCTTTCATAAAATATAAAAACACAAAAATAATCTTCTTTCAACCTCTAGTTCTTAGCTATATTCAATTAGGACATTTGCTGACGCCTATTCCCCTAAAGAACGATAACAACCCCCGTGTCTTGCCTTTACTATACTACAACGGTTAGGTGCACTGCCTAGGGAGTTGTAAAACTTCATGTAGAAGTCCTACGACAACCGCATCATATACATTAGTCTTTAACTTTAATTTATGAACATTACAGGCTAATGAAACGATTTAAGATGTGACAAAATTTTGGGAAAATATTGAGTAAATTACTGTATTTAATTGTATATAAAGGATCAGCTGAGGAGACTAATAAAAATAAGTGGTGTGTAGTGTGTTTAACTGTCCAAGAGTAACATAAAACGGTGAGTTGTATCTTATGTACTAAAGGTGTTCGTTGTGCCAAATTGCATCAGCTGATATGGTTATTATGTTATTATAGAAACCATTTATAACTAAGATAAGAAACCAGCCAAGGGTTCCATTTGCGGATCCATATCAGCAATACATTGGTCTTCCCCAAACACAAATGTCAAAACCGCAGGTATGTTTTATATGTTAGTAGACTATTATTAGTGTTTAGGATAGTTTGTATTTGGCCAAGCCCATATACCTTTGTTTTATTATTATTTACTCAACATATTCTCATTGTTCAGGGATAACAAATTACTCTAATTTAATCATAGCCTCTTTCGATACTCTCCTAAAGCATCCATAGAAACCCTAATACTTGTTTTCTTTTTTGTTCTCGCGTCTAAATCACAGATCATTATTTCACTATCCTAATAGTATTTCACTTTCCTCACATTATCATCATTATCCCTCACGTCACTATATTTTTTTAATTATATAAACCCTAATAACCATTACTATCCTTAAGTCTACCATTTACATTGCATCATGGTGAACACAACAGAAAATTCCTTTCCATATATATGTCGTCACTTTGCTCGAACTAGACTTTGCAAGTGGGGTAATGAATGTAGATTTTTGCATAGCAACATGCAACATAATAATAGTAGTACCATATCTCAACATGACTCTATTTGGTCAACTAACCCTACACGAAACCCTTTTGGTCAAACAAATAGGACTACTATCAATTTAGTTTCTCATATACATGGAATGGGCCAAGCCCAGCTTTTGCAAAATTATGCAGGCTCAGCAACGCTTGCTGGCCTGATATGGTTTAATAGAGTATATAAATCAGGCCCAAAGGATATTTCAAGCCCAACAGCAACAGTACCAATCTACCGCGTTGTTTTAACAGACTCATCCTTTGGCTTCTTTGGCCCATCCGCCTACTCTCCCACATGCATTTAATTTATTAAATTTATAGGTTTTTGATAAGGCGGGTGGAATATGGGCACATGTGCATCATCTCATTTATATTCAAATGCAAATAATTTTAGTACTATTTATAATAAAAGCATTTATCCGTCTGTCTTTGTTGGTGATGAGAAATCAATACCCGTCACCAATACAGGTCGTAGTTTGTCGCCTAACCCTCACCGTCCCCTTCACCTTCACAATATTTTAGTTACTCCTCATATTGTAAAAAAATTAATTTTCTTCCGCCAGTTTACTCGTGATAATAAGGTTTCTATTGAATTTGACGAGTTTGGTTTTTTTATGTGAAAGACTATTTGACTCGACAAATTTTACTCCGATGTGATAGCACCGGAGATCTCTTTCCCGTGACCACACCCACCTCCTACCCACAAGCTTTTTTTGTAAGTCATTACACGTGGCATCAATGACTTGGTCATCAAGGTTATGAAGTGCTACGTTCTTTACTTTCTAATAATAGTATTTTGTGTAATAAAGTGAAGTCTCCTCAACTTTGTCATGCTTGCCAACTTGGTAAGCATGTGAGGCTTCTATTTTCTGTTTCTGATACAGTAATTAATTTTACTTATGATATTGTGCATTCGGATTTATGGACCTCTCTACTTCCGAGTAAGAGTGGTATTAAATACCATGTCATCTTTTTGGATCATTTTTCTCATTATTTGTGGGTTTATCCTTTGCAAAATAGGTCTGATACTTTTGCTAAGTTTGTTGAATTTCGTTCTCTTGTAAAAACTCAATGTAATGTGGAAATTAAAGCTTTTCAGTGTGACCATGATGGTGAGCATGATAACATCATTTTTTGTCAATTATTTACCAAACACGGCATCCGTACACATTTCTCATGTCCTCGTACATCTCAAAAAAATAGGAAATCTGAGCTTATGATTAGGAACATCAACAACCTTATCTGTACCCCACTTTCAAGCATACCTTCCACCTTATTTTTAGGTCAAATCCCTTCACATAGCAACATACCTTTTGAACATCTTAGCATCTACCGCCATCAATAATGACACGCCTCACTTTCACCTCTATAACACAAAACCCAACAACACGTCCTTACATGTTTTTAGATTGTGTTACGCACATATTGACACCAACCACAAACTTGGACCACACTCAACTCATTGTATCTTCCTTGGCTACCCATCTAACTACTGTAGTTTTCGTTGCCTAAATCTTTCCATAAACAAAATCATCATTTCTCGTAATGTCACCTTTGACGAGACTATTTTCCAATACGGTTTTGTGACACCAAATGATGCACCATCATACACGTTTCTCGAAAACAACCCAAACCTTATTGCCCGTCACATTCTCCACCAGCCGACCCAACCTATTATACTGCCTACTTCAGACCACACGACCACCCATTTCCAACAACCTACCCCTGAATCCAGTTTACAACCGACCCATGTCCAAACCTATCAGTATCTAATATGCCCAACACCTATTCATAACTCCTACGACCCACCCCACCTTTCATTACTCAACTAGTCCAATCCCAACCCTACCCTACCATGTCCAACCCAACCCCACCTAGCCCTCGTCCCAACCCTACATCCACTAAATCTATGGCCACTCGTTTTCGAGTTGGTACTAATAAATATAATACACGTTATAATTGTCATGTATCCACCATTTCTCCTCTTCTAAAATCTCACATACACGCCATCAAAGATCCTAACTGGAAACATGCTATGTTTGACGAATATAATGCTTTAATTAAAAAATAATACTTAGGTTCTTGTGCCATAACCATTTGACGCGAACACAGTTCATTCCATGTGGTTGTTTAAGCACAACCATTTTGCAGATAGATATTTAAGCAAGTACAATGCTCGCCTTGTAGCTAATGGGAACAGTGAACAACTTGGTGTTGACTATGATGAGACATTTAGTCTGGTTGTTAAAACCTGCTACTATTCATACCATTCTCAGTCTTGCTTCTACTCGGCATTGGCATGTTCATCAACTGGATGTCAAGATTGCCATTCTACATGGTACATGGTATGTGTTTAATTACACACACCTTTTACCTTTAAAAACAAGTTAAAATAACTAAAAACGGACTTAAAATGCCAAAAATATGCTTGTTTTGCTAATTGTGTTGTGCAGGAACGGATATCTAAGAAAAGGACGAAAAACGAAGCCAAAACGACAAAGCCGGACACGGAATGGAAAAGCGTGGAAAAGACAAAGTCAAGTCAAAGCCCAAGTCTGAAAAAGTCAACCAAAGTCAACCCCGACAAATCCAAAGTCAAAAAAGTGAAGAAAAATAAGTTTGGGGGCTAAAATTGCCAAGTCCCTAAACTTATTTAAATGAAGGTTATAAAGAAAATCTTGTGAGGGATTAAAACTGCCAACTGCCCAAAGTATTAACTACAAGGGCCAAGTCTGCCAACCCTAGAAAGTTATACACCACAAGGACTTGTGGTGTAATAACCTTTATAACACTCAGGGGTGTTTTTTTTTCGAAGTCCCGAAACTTGTATAAACACAAGGACGAAATTTGCAAGGACAAGTATATCTTTGAGGGACCATTTGTGTCAAAACCACAAACCTCACACCCCCGTTTAAACTACTGTATATCTTCCCCATTAATTTCCCGCCAAAGCACAAGCCCCACCTCTGTCACTTCCCCCCTCCTCGTTGACTCCCCACATCATTCCAAAACCTTCACAATCACAAACCCCACCCCCCACATGGGTATGCCAAGCTGGCAATCCAAAAACCCACCAATTCGAATCAATGGTTGTTATAACTTTGAGTGGGCAGCAAGCTAAATGAAGGGCCAGGATTTGTTTGTGTTTTCTACACACTCACAACAAGCACAAGAGCGGGTAAAATGTCTCAGCAAACAAGCACAACAAGAAAAGACAAGGGCAAGTGCAAACCCTAGCTTTGCTTTTCTATATAAGTCCTTTGTAAGCCATTGTGGCAACTAGTTAGTTAGTGTAAGTTATTTTTAAGTGTGTAATTTTAGTTCAGTTAAATTTTTTTGTACTTGTATTCTCTTCTTAATGAAAATTCAGTTTGGTTTTACATTTGTGTTCTAAGTTACTTATGTCTCTTTAAAAACCTTATAAGCTCTTAATATAAGCTCTATATAATCTGTTTTCAACTTTGATACAAAAATTTAAGGAAAATTTAAAAGAAGGAAAAAAGGTACTGTTTGATCAAGCCATGGATGAATGAGCAAACTTGGATGGCTCATTGGGATTGCTTAGTTTAGCTTATTTATAAGCTAGGGTAGGAATTAGAGCTTATTTAGGTTGTCTTCACTCCTGTTTTGAGCAAGGAGTTCAGGTATGCCTTTTAAATTTTTTAGCTTATTTTCACTGTTTGCTTAATAGCTTATTAAAAGTGCTTATTTCTCTTTGCTTTTTTACTTCTTAGTTCTTATTAATACATGTTTGATACTTGTCTTCAAAAGTTTAAGCTTAATTCAGCTCTTATTAGTTTTAAAATTCGATTTTAGAATATAAAGGGGTGTTTGAGATAAGCCCAAAATGGGTCAAAACAGAAAGGTTATGGGTTGTGGCCAATTGGCCAAAGTTGGTTAGCATTCTTATGCTTATTTAAGTCTGTTTTTCCAAAGCTTTTTAGTCTAAAAACTTTTTTTTTAGTTTTTATAAGTGTACTTTAAATCTGTTGGTTTTTGAAAGATGTACAAGAGCTTAATTGGATAAGCTCTTGTAATCCTGAAGTTTTAGTGCCAAAGTGTGTCATTTGTGAGGTTTAAACAAGTTTTTAAAAAACTTTACTGATCATTTGGTCCTCTAAGTCAAGAACTGCCATATTTGGTTTGTCACTTTTGTTTATGAAAAAGCCCTTTTCCAAGAACAAGATATCAGCATGTATTTCTTATTTTTAGCAAATGAAATGGTTGAAATAAGCTCTTTTCATGGTATATTTAATCTGTCTTAACTTAATTTTTAATTTTGAGCTTATTTGACAGCTTATTTTAAGCTGTCAAATTAAGCCCCCTTGTTTTAGCTTAGTTGCCCTGGTGCTAGACACCATTTTTAAGACCATCTTTCTAGCTTATTTGTCTTTAAGCCCCTAGACCTTTTAGCTTATTTAGGTTACCCCTAGGTCCAGCTATAAGCCCTAACAAGCTCAGACCTTAGGAAGCACTCTAAGTAGCTTATTTTTAAGCTCAAAGTAGGCTTTTGAACTTTTCTAGCAAAGTGTAGGTAAATTGCTTATTTTCTTTTTCTAGCTTACTAGGAGCTTATTAGTTGTTGAATTCAGTTTCTTCCTGCTTATTAGGATTCTTTGTGGACTATGTTTGCTTATTGATTACTCTGATTGCTTATTTGTTCCCAAAAGCCAAAAGAAAAAGCCAATCTTCACCCTAGCAGTACTAACTCCAAAGTTAGTACTGCTGAGTGCTTAAGCCAAGTTCTGGCTTATTGGGCTTCTTTCATTTGCTTATTTTGTTCCTAGAAGTTCTTATTGTTGGTATGATAAGCTGTGTGTGCTCATTTTCCAATTTTCTTTGTTCATTTGTTCAAAAAGCCATTGAGAAAAGCTAACATTTGTCTTTAAGCTTAGTTAAGTTTTCTGTCTAGTTTAGCTTTTTCAGCTTATTTAGTTACTACACTTTAGCTCATAGGTGCTTATTTAGGTTAGGTTAGAACCCCTTTTAAGCTTATTTGTTCAAACTCTAGCTTATTAATCCAAAAAGTCAAAAAGAGATAGCCACATAAGCCTTTAAGCTTATTTAAGCTTCTGTCAACAAAAAGCCCCTTTTTCAGCTTATTTATAAGCTTTTTCAAAAAGTCATAGTTATGAAAATTGTTAAGCTCAAGGAGCTTAACAAGTTTGTTTGAAAAGTTTTTTTTTTTAAAGGGGGAGATAAGGGGAAACCCGGGTGAGCAAGACTCGAACCCGGGCCTCTACCCTCAATACACCCCTTTTTATAACACTCCCTTACCGTTGTGCCCTTGGGTCTTTTCTGAAAGACTCTTGGGCACTTAGTTATTTAAGGGTGTTTTAACCCTTTAAGCTATAAGCTCGTTTGAGCTTATTTTCGGCTTATTTATAAGCCGAAATTTGGGTTTCTTATTTTTCGTAGGATAGTTGTAGTGCAAGGTATTTTAGGTAATTTTTTCAGAATTTTTAAAAATAGTTTAGTATTTTTTATAATTTAATTTAGTTAAAAGTTTTAAAAATTCATAAAAAATACAAAAATTATCAAAAAAATATTTTTCTTTTTTAGAAAATTTTCTTTAGTCATATATTACGTAGGAAAAATATAAAAACTTTCGTAGGGTTAATTTTTCAAACTTTTGATTTTTAAAGAACGGGTCTCGGGTACGGTTTTTGTCTTGACTCGTTTTTGGGTCAAACGACCTCCGTTTTCAGTCTAGTCTTTTTCATTCTTCGTTATTTGTCCCCTAGAGTAGTTTAGAAGTAAAAATTTCTTTGTAAGGTTAATTTTGAAGATTTTAGGTTTTTGACCCCTTGTTCGGGATTCCTGCTCCCGTTTTTCAGCTTAATTTCATAATTTTTAGGTTTTTCTTAATCGTTTTTGTTTGTTATTGTTTAACTTAGCTTTCCACACTCTTAAATCATTTCTCTCATTCAAACTCCAATCTTCCGACTGTATCGATTCTTCAGTCCAACCTCGTTGGGGATAAACGACCCGGGAACATTATATACTACTTCTCGGTTTTATTGATTATTGTAGTTTTTTAGATTATATATATTTTATTATTATATTATATATATAGTTTGAAAATCTACTAATCAGTGCCAACATGATTCTCATATTTTCTCTAAGATGAAGAAACTTTGAAAATCAACCAAAATAAAGTAAAGGAAACAAACACTTAAAACCAGAAAAGTTTAAACTATTCATATCACTAATGAGGGGTGTTTGGGAGTTTATGTATCGTAGGTTTATTGGTATTTAAATAAATACTGTAAATTAAAAGAAATGAAAAATAGAAGTACAAAAAATGCCCTAGCTAGAAAATTTTCTATAAATTAGTCCCCTTCTTCACCAAAAGACACTCCAACCACCATTCACAACATCATCTTCTACACATAAAAAATACTCCCCCTTGCCACTCTTTCACATAACTTCCCACTCGCAGATGGCAAACACCTATGTTTCATATGATATTACCGGCTATGTGGCAAATACCAACAATGCCATTGTAAGTTATACGTCCTTACTTCTTACTAAATTTCATGCAAATTAAAGCACATGTGAGCTTAAACAATAAGATTTGTGTACTCCATGTTTTGATGTACTCATGCAAATTGTTAAAAAAACAAACAAGTATGCATACTTCACTCATTTACTTAAATATCTACACTTTTGTTTCATTTTTGTCAGGTACAAAGGGGCACCAAACGGCATGTAATCAACGTTGTTATCGTCGGTCTTTTATTCTTGATGTTAGGCTACCTATTCACAACCAACATTCTTGTGGCTAAATCCGATCTGCCTGCAAAACAACTTCACGTGTATGATATGCATGTCAAGCTTAAACTAAATGAGGATATCTGTTTTTAAAAATTTTATCTAAAATTTTGGATATTTGAATTAAAAAACTTAGGTAAAATAATGAGTCTAACATAAAACCGTCAAAGCAAATTTCGGATATCCAAATTTTGATATAACTAATTATTGACAAATTACATTAATTATATTAACAACAAAAAATTATTGTCAAAAATGTCTGTTAGCCTCAAAATATTGAGTCAAACAAGGAAGCTCGGCTACAAATCATTGAAGCACGATCTTTATTAAATAGATGTTGTAATAGGCTAAGTTATAGGTATCGGGCTCGTTAGTCAATCTAATATTGCACGTGTATCGGGTAAAAGCCCAACCAAAACCCGAGCCCGGCCCAAGTCAAAACCTACTGCCCAACAAAGCCTCATAAGGCCGGCCTAGGTATTAGTATAAATACCCCTCTCCAAGGATGGACAGGTTGTTGGTTCTCATTTGTATTTCTCTCATTTGCAAGAATTCAACCATTCCTCTTTTTCTCTCTACTTTCTCTCTCTAACTTCTCTCTACTTTTCTTCTTATCTCTTATCCTATTTTCTTGCTTTTCATTATGGAAGTGAAGTGATTCTTAGTTCCTACAAGTGGTATCACTCGCCTCGGGTGGGTTTAGTGCTTTTGTTGTGTGTTTTTTCTTTGTTTCTACTCGTCCTTTCGTGTTTTTTTTCTTTGGATCGAAGCTTTCTTGAACACTAAAAGACCATATACTTTGGTATAAGGATCTAGTATCTTAGTTATACAAGGTGTACAAGCAAAGATCTAAGAAAACATCACTTTTTGACATTTGTTTTGTGTTTTTCTCTTGTTCGAAGATTTTAAAAAGTACAAATCTTGATTTCAAAATTTTTGTCTTAAAAACCATAAAGTTTGCATTTTAAGGTTCTTTTAGGCTTAGAACTACTAGTTGTACAAGAAAATCCAAGTAAAAACGTCAAAAAGTGTGTCTTTTAAGGTTTGGAAGATTGGTCTGGGCGATTTATAGGTACTGGGAGTACTAGGCGATTTATACGTGCTGGGTTTCAACCGATTTATACACATTTTAACCCTGGGCGATTTATACGCATTTTATCCTTGGACAATTTATACGAGTTGGAAGCTTGAACGATTTATACGAGTTTTTACTCTGGGTGATTTATACGAACTTTTACTCTAAGTGATTTATATGCATCAGATTAAGCCTAAGCGATTTATACGTATCAGATTAAGCCTAAGCAATTTATACGCATCAGATTAAGCCTAAGCAATTTATACGCATCAATTTTGCTAAAGAGATTTATACACATCAAGCTTAGGAGATTTATACCACACAAGACAAGTACTTCAATTAAAACAACGATTTCACCAACAACAATTCTTGTTTTACGGTTTCTTCTTGATTTTTTAAAATCTTGTAAAAGATTATTCCTTTCTCGGTTTAATCAAGACTTGTAAAATCCCGTGAACTAGATTTCCAACAACAATCCACAACAACAATCACTTTACCTACTTAAGATCTTACAAAATCATTTTCACTTCATAACAAAAAAATCATTCATCATGACTGCTCCAATCACAACTTCCACAACCGACAGTCAAATGCATAACAACATCGTGGTAGTTGGTTCAAGGGATCGTCCACCAATGCTTGCACCAGGAAGATATGCTCAGTGGCAATTACATTTCTTGAGATACATTGATACAAGACCAAATGGTGATGCCTTAAGGAAATGCATTTTAGAAGGTCCATACCAACTTACTACTGTCACAATCCTAGTTGTACCTGCAACAGATAATTCTCTAGCAGTTCCAGAATGAACAACAGTTGAGACACTCTTAAATATGTCTCCTGAAAACAAAGAACATTATTAATCAGAAAAGGAAGCAATTCATTTACTATTGACTGGAATTTGAGATGAAATCTACTCAATTGTTGATGCTTGCAAAACTGCTCATGAGATGTGGATAGCTATTGAAAGACTTCAACAGGGTAAATCTCTTAACATTCAAGATGTCAAGACTATTTTGTTTTGGGAGTTTGGCAGATTCACTTCTCATGATGGAGAGTCAATAGAGTCATACTACTTTAGATTTTACAAGATGATGAATGAAATGATACGAAACAACTTGATAGTTGCAACGATGCAAGTCAACGTTCAATTCCTTCAACAACTTCAACCAGAATGGTCAAGATTTGTGATGATTGTAAAGCAAAATCATGACTTAGACACGGTTTCATATCACAAGCTCTTTGACGTTCTGAAACAGTATCAAAAGGAAGTTAATGAAATCCGTGCTGAGAGAATAGCCAAGAATGCTAACCTATTAGCACTTGTTGTTGCTGCTTAACAATATCCTGTTCCTTATTATCAAGCGCCAAAACCTCACAAATCATATGCACCAACATCAAAACAATCAACTTCCACCAGATCTATTGCTTCTACCAAACACAAAGAAAAAGAGATAGCCAAACCAATCACACATTCATCTGAGTCAGCTTCTGAAGAAGACAGTAATCCAGAACAAGCTCATAGAGATAAGGATATGTAGAAAAACTTGGCACTCGTTGCAAAATACTTCAAAAACCTCTACAAACCTACCAACAACAACCTCAGAACTTCTTCAAACTCCAGAAATAAGAATGTGGATACTTCTCCATGATATGTGAAAGACAATCAGACTGGGCAGGTTGGGAATCAGAGGACAATGACTATTACTGGGGCTAGGGAGACTGTAGGCAGTCAGGTAGTACATCAGAGCGGAATACAGTTTTTCAATTGCAAGGAATTTGGTCACTTTGCTTAGGAATGCAAGAAACCAAAAAGGGTAAAAGACTACACGTATCACAAGGAAAAGATGTTGCTGTACAAACAAGCTGAGAAAGGTGTTCCATTATAAGCAGAGCAAGCTGATTGGCTAGAGGACATAGATGAGGAGATCGATGAACAAGAACTGGAATCACATTACGGTTTCATGGCAAAGATTTAGGAAGTCTTACCTCCAGAATCAAATTCAAATGCTAAGCCATTGGAATAGGTACAATACGATGTAGAATATAATTTGTTTTCCAATGTGAGACAGCATTTTGAGCAACCTAAATCCATTAGTAACACATGTGTAGTGGAAAAAGTTGATAGTAATGTCATTTTTGATTCACCGGATATGTGTGATAATGATATTCAGACTGACCAAAATGCTGAAGATGAGAGTGCTGCGCTTACTAATTTAATTGCAAATTTAACACTTGATACTAAAGAGAACAAAAAGATTTTAAAGCAATTAAAGAAAGCAAACACATCATTGACTCAAGAATTAAAGGAGTGCAAATCCAATCTTGAGGAGTCTAATACTACTCGTGATAGTTGCCTAATTGCACTTCAATGTAAACAGACTGAGCATGAGAAGTACATGACCTTTAATGACCGTACAGATGAATATGACAAACTTGAATGTAAGTTAAATGAAACTCTAGGACTATTAGCTCAAAAAGAGATTGACATCAAAGAAGGTTTAAAACTTAAAGCCTATGAAATTTTAGTTCTCAAAGAGAAACATGATAAGTTAGTCAAACAGAGTCTTTTAACAAAGTCACATTACGAAGGCCTTGTCTAAGAGAAAACTAAGGTGATAACGGATTTAAAAAGAAAGGAAGAAAAAGATATTGACAAAATAATTTCAACGGAAAAGCAATTAAAGTTTTTGAATGAAATTTTTTATAAAAGGAATCAATCAATTCAGACCATTCATAATCATATGTTAGCCCCTAAAGGCTCAACATTTAATGGTAGACCAACTTTTGCAAATCCCATGTACCTCAAGAAAGCTCAATCTGAAAAGCCATGTTTGTATGATACTTCTGATATTGCAAATAGATTTACCCCTGACAAGGAAGAGACCTTGACTCTTGAAAAAGAGAGTAGATCAAAATTGGATAAAGACTTAGTGAAACCTTATGATTACACAAAGCCAAATAGTCTTTATGAAAATTTTAAACCAGCTTCAAATGAATATCATGATCAGTTGGCACATGCAAATAAAGTTAGGAAGAAAATGTAGAGAAAATCTTTTGTTAAAACTAAACTAATTTTTTTCAAAAACATCGGTTTCTTACCTAATTCAAAATCGATCAGTAAAAGTCGACAAGCTTATAATGTAATGACGAATAATATAAATCATTTTAGAGAACTTGTTGGTCAAGCTTGGGAAAAGCATTCTCATGATCATTTTCGTGCACCAACTGCTCATGATATGTAAATCCTAATTAAAACATGTTTGATGCCTCTTGCCTTAAAGACACAAAATGATAGTTTCACTTTTGTTCATGAACTTAAGCAAGAAATGCATGCTGACTTAAAGTACGTTTAATCCCTTAAAAAAGAAATTGAAGAACTTAAATCTGATAAAGCAGAATTTTCAAACATGTATGATCTACTGCTACAAGTGTGTGTGTCAAATGATGTTACGTGTTCTTATTTGCATTCTTTATCTTAAATAGATGCTCATGCTGAATTGCAATGCTTATATGTTCATAAAGTAAAAGAATGTGAATGTCTTGCACAAAAGCTTTCTAAACAAACTGAAACTGTTAGTAAAGAAGTTTATAACAAGCTCTCATGAAGTTTTGCTAAATTAGAAAAACACTCAATTTCTCTTGAACTTGCTTTACAACAATGTAAAGAACAAATGAAAAATGACAAAGTTTGCAAAGAAACAACATCAAATGTATTTAAAAAAGAATGTGAACAATATCATGAAATACAAGATTTAAAAGCTCAATTGCAAGACAAGAACATTGCCATAATTAAGTTAAAGAAACTCATCGAGAAATGCAAAGGAAAATCTGTGGAAACTAACTTTGATAAACCATCTATTGTTTGACAACCAAATGCTCAAAGGATTCCAAAACTATCAGTTTTAGGCAAACTGACTCCTTTTTCAGACTCTCTTAAGAGGAAAAGTTTTTCAAAGACAAAGTCGGTTCCAAAAACTAATGTGTCAGAGTGTTTATCAAAACTAGTCACTACATAGATTTTACCTCAAACAGCATGGCAAGCTGTAAGAAACACAAATATGATTATACCAAAAATGTATCCATTTGACACTAGGACACCATAACCTACAGCACTACAGTTGTCTTAGACTTCTAGAAATGTTAATCCTCGCGTGTCTACCTCTACAGGAGTAACTCACAGAACTAGTGTTAGCAGACCACATCTTAAGAGCACTCAAATGAAAGATAAGGTCATGCCAAACAATAGTCAAGTGAATCTTAAGAAGACTGAAGTAGAAGACCAACGTAGGATTTCTAGTAATTCTAATAAAACAAAGTCTGTAACTGCGTGTAATGACAGTTTAAATTACAAAACTTCGAATGTTAATGTTGTTTGTGCTACTTGTGGAAAATGTTTGTTTAATTCGGATCATTATGCTTGTGTTTCTAAATTTTTGAATGACATGAATGCTAGAACTAAGAAGCCTAATGTAGTGCCTATTAGTACTAGAAAACCCAAAAGTCAAGCGAACAAATCTGTTGCAACACTCCCTAAGAAAACAATTGCATCAGAATCCACTATCCAGAATTCCAAGAGTTACTATAGGATGCTTTATGAGAAAACTAGTAAGGCATGGAAATGGTGGATAGAACAACAATGCCTATCCGGATATAAATGGGTTCCTAAGACAAAATTGAAATGGGTGCCTAAAACTAAGAATGAAAATGTGAAAAAGAGAGTTAGCTTTGCCATAGATAATGTATGTATCTAGGATAACTAATGTCTTGAAACTCACAAATTCTTTCGGATCCAGTTTGTCAAATGTTATATCGTCCTCTAATTCTCTTGCAGATTGTTCAACTCATCCTATTCATTGTTGACTCTGGATGCACAAATCATATGACGAGCAATCTAAAGTTGATGTGCAATTTTGTTGAAAAATATATGGGTACCATTAGTTTTGGCAATGATCAATTTGCTCTAATTCTTGGTTATGGAGATTTGGTTCAAGGAAATATCACAATCAGTAGGGTTTATTACGTCGAAGGCCTCAATCACAATCTCTTCTCTGTTGGTTAATTTTATGATGCGGATTTGGTGGTTGCTTTCCGAAAATCTACGTGTTTCGTTAGAGATCTTCAGGGAAATGATTTACTCATCGGTAATCATGGATCTGATCTTTATACAATTTCCCTTCAAGAAACGACTTCTTTAACTCCAATCTATTTCATGGCTAAAGCCGCACCAACTCAAGCATGGTTATGGCATCGAAGACTTTCTCATCTTAACTTCGACTACATCAACTCGCTTTCAAAGAAGGATATCGTGATTGGTTTACCAAAACTGAAATATGTTAAAGATCAACTATGTTCCTCTTGTGAAGTAAGTAAAGCAAAAAAGAAGTTCATTCAAGACAAAGGTTGTTCCAAGTTTGAAAGGATTGGCTAAATTTGCTTCATATAGACTTATGTGGTCCAATGCGGGTTGCTAGCATAAATGGGAAGAAATACATTTTGGTAATTGTAAACGACTACTCTAGATAAACTTGGACTCTATTTCTAAGATCCAAGGATGAAACGCCAGAAGTTCTAAAATATTTCCTCAAGATGATTCAATGAAATCTTCAAGCCTTAGTAATTTTTGTTTGAACTGACAGAGGCAAGAGTTCTTAAATAAGACACTCAATGCATTTTTCAAAGAAGGAGGAATTGAGCATCAAACTTCTACTCCTCGAACACCTGAACAGAACGGTGTTGTCAAAAGATAAAACTGTACTGTAGACTAATCTAATAGCATACTAGTTAAAAGGGAAAGAGATGTGATTCTAGAGAGAGAGAGTGGGTTGGATGAACACTTAGAGAGAGAAAGGAAACATATAAGAGAAATTGTATTAATGTGTAAAAAATGAACAACCAGATACCTCTCCAAGGCATGGAGAGGTGTATAAATACTAACCTTAGCCGGCTATGGATGGGCCTTCATGGGCTTTCCATAGGCTTTTCCTTATCTTTGGCCCGGTTATCTTACTAAACAATACATTGTGGACTACGAGCTAGAAACGTAAAATACGGGGAGTGGCCGATCCGTTTTTGGATTCCTAACAATCTCCCCCTAAGGGAGGTCACTCCAATTTAAAAAAACTTAAGCTCTACATTCTATGAATGTCTTCAATCTTTAGCTTGTAGTCTTGTTATCATGTTCTTTATCTTGTGAATCTTAATGTAGCAATCTTTAGACTTTTAGGCTTTAGCTTGTATCTTGTTCTTGACTTGATGTGATCTTTTGAGCTTCTTAAGATCATTAACCAAGCATAATCTCTAGTCGCCATATTTTAATCTTTGCCTTCTTGTGATCTTGTGACTTCTGGACCGACATGCTCATACCTTTCTTGATATGTTATCCTGAAAAGCTTTAATATTGCATCTTTCTTGAGGTTCTTTAACTATAACACTTCGTCACTTCGAGAAACACGTTCGGTATCAGAGTGACGAAAACTTCTTTGAAATTCTTTGACTTTAATACTTCGTCACTTCAAGAAAGACGTACGGTATCACAGTAGCAGAAGTCTTGAAACATGTACTTGAGCTTTCATGATGTCTTTATGTTTGTCGGTCGGGTATGAGCATGTGGCTATGAATCTTGTGAGTCAGCTGGAATCAGGTACCTTCACCTCTATCTTTAAGTATCCTGCATTAAAATAGTTAGCAATAAAGTGGGGGGGCGAATATGGCTTTGTCATTCGCCCGTGTTTGGTTGGAGTAACCTTTGAATCCGTGAGGATCGACCTGTGATCAGGTAGATTCAATTTAAGAAGAATCTCCTTGACAGGATTTCCAGCTGAAGTATAGAATCTTTCTAACACATTTGCATTAGATTCATCAAACTCAGCATGTTCTCATTATAAAAACTCAGCATGTTCTCATTTTACCGAACGTCTCAAAAGCAGACAACACGATAAGAGGTGAACCAGTGATTTACTGATCTCACCGATGTGACTAGAAAAAATTCGATTTGAAAAATCAATCGACGTGTCACATGCTTAAAATGAGGCTTGTGACACATACGAGAGAGTAAATCATTTACGAATTCATCCATCAATGTCGTCAATTCATACCAGGATCAAAGTTTGAAATTCTTATAGTAATCGCACCATCGTTTTTTTCCTAGTTTGTCACAAGTTTGATTCGAAGATAGAATCACATAAGGTCAACCTACCATGATCTTTGTTTGAATGTTTGGCTCAAGCATGAATTTTCCATCCTTCACTCCCCCTCCCACCACTGTTGAGTAATATCACTCGGTAAGTTCTTAAAAATCATAAGAGTAATGCGTAGGACTCTTAATATATATCTTGTTATTCACATTGTGTGACTTAGCAAGCATAATTTTGATAAGTGTCCTAATGAGATTTATGGATGATCTCTTTTGGCTCTAGACTCAATAGTGCACTTTAGTTTTAGTGATCGGAGGCTGGAGCAGACTGCCACCTTTTCAATATCAACTAACTCGGAGTGAGAAAGTCGATAGAAATGCATGTAATCTCTGTGAGAAATGAAACAAGAGTCTGTTGAGAGTGACCTTAAAAGCTAGGGAGGGTTGTTGCATAGCGTCACTGGGTTCCATGAACTTCTTCAATGTACAGACAACAACATAGAGAGGTTTCTGACAAAGACAGTTTATGTATTGACCCGGTTTCTGCCTAAGTGTATGGAGGGCTTCTTTCTTTTCACCCTTTATCCTTACATTTCTTTTTCATTCTTCACCCCCTTTAATGCTTATCGATACTTCATAACTAACACCTTGTTGGGTTTATTCCAGTGCTAGCTCCATCTCAATCGGCATTATTACCGATTCCCACTTTTTCTCCTTTTGAATCATACCTAGGGACTTCTACACTATCTAGTGGATATCCCTGGGTAGATCCCTCCGGTTCTGGTTGGATCATAGGATTTGAATACCTATGCCTAACGACCTTATAACTCCATAAATTTAAGTACATGGTCGGTCTTTTGGGTATTACATCACAATCAAAACCAAAAACATTGAAAATTTCAATCAAAGTGTTTGATATAATGGCCAGTTTGGTTTGTGGGTTTTGTCTTTATGATTAGGATTTGGACTCATTTATGATGTTTGGTACAATTCTCGTGGCTTATGGCATAGGGCTGACACCAAAAAATCAACCATCCGTAAAATCCAATAGCTTGGCCTGGTTTTGAAAATAACTCTGCCACCTTTTGCTTTGATAATTGTGCAAGTATCTCACAGCCACATAATATATAACATTGAATTCATATGTTATTATTTTTATTTATTTAATTACTTTTAAATCTTAAAATAGTAATATAAAGTCTTATTATTTTAATTTATAACATTATTTTTTGTTACATCATTTTATTTTATCTCTCCTACATCAAATTCAAAACCTAATCTAAAACCTAATCTAAATCCTAATCCAAATCCTAATCTTAAACCCGTCTACAAACCAAACGGACCCTAAATATCAAAAGATTTACACTTTGAAAGTTTTTCATCATCACAAAAAGCTCCCCCTTAACATGTGCACCGTAATCGTAGTACATGCTAAGTGTAGAGTGCATTGAGTCCATTTTATATGATCACATTTCAGTACAGATTAGATGCAGTTTAATCACATTTTCTCCCCTTATCCAAAATGTTAATCCCTTGATATTTTGGATATCAATTAATTAAACGTTTAGGGACAAAATGTTACACAATATCTAACATGAACATTTTAATGCCCCCCCTAAATTATGAGGGAATTATATGGTGTTTGAGTATGTTAATTTGATAAATTTTGAATTTACTAAGAAATTCTTGAAAATTCATACTCAAACACTATATATGCCTAATTTTTAAGTCTACACTACACATTTATATATTCACAAGATTATTATGTACGAGGTTTGACCTGAATGATGAGAACATCATATGATAGAATCATATGGTTCTTTGTAGCAGCCGTAGGTCTCCTTCGTACAATCTCCCACCAACGAACTTTTCTAAGCTCCTCATTAACCTTCTTTCTTTCAAGAAGTTGTTAATCTGATCTTTCTCTGTCCAAGCACTTTTCGGCATTACTTCAACTTTCTTTCCAATTTACGAAAGTCTTTGCTTCAAACTTCGAGTATGAAAAAAATTCAGATACATATGTAACTTGAGCTTATGTGGTTGGTGATTTCAGTGTGGATGTTGTCTTAGCTTCCCCCTAAACCAACAATCCTTTCTTGAGTAGATTCAAAACTTTCTTGCAAGCTGCCTCAAGCAGTCTTGATGTAAAATCCCAAATATCCAAAGTACACACTTAACCCTTTCAAGAATTTAATACCGCACCACCAAAGTCAATTATACTTCGATCCGCCATTTCTCCTATATGGATATAGAATGATATAAATTGAAACACCAAGTCACTAAGTCCCCGTATTCACAATTATTCCTTTTAAGTAGACGAAATGAAAACACCTCAGACAACTAATCCAAATGACCATTCTTTCTGTAAATACTGACTAACTTAGAATCATCATACGTTATCAAACCTATTCTGTACCCTTATCAAATATTTCTACTATTTTTAAGAATAAGCTTGTGATTAACCATTTAAGGAAGCATTTATTGAATCAGAAAGAATTCTTCTCACGTTTTAAGTAATTATTCTCCTAACACTTCCCCATGGGAACTCAAATGATGCATACTAAATGATGATGAGATGTCTCTTTCCCCATGAGGTTGAAATAGTGCACCCAAAAGCAACAAAGAAGGCGTAAAATCAAAAGAAGCTAACCATGAAGACAAGCTTAAAAGAAGACCATGGACTCTATCATGTATATATCTACTCCACCCCCTTGCTGGTTTTAACACCTTCAGAATCAGCAAAACCTTATACATACACATATTCCCGATCACTTGATGAATTAATTAAGCTTATATCTAATTTGTAGAATCAACTTCAAGCTTTTCAAACTATGAAAGTATTTCCAAGCATCCTAAAGGTCTTTTACAAACTATAAGGTGTTGGCAATATTGATTGAATTTGTTTTAAGCCGAGTTCACTAAGTCTCAAATGCAAATAAGTCCATAAAGATTTAAACAAATACATTAAAGCTCTATAGTTAATAAAATTAACTCCCTGAAATTTGTGATCCGTCATTAACAAAAACTTTATACTTTATTTTGAGACTTATTTTGAAGACCTTTAAAAGATTTGGTTTGATGACGCTTTCTACCCCCTCAAATAACGACCGCTTTCTTTTAAAAAACGTGTTGTCATTGTTTGAGTGTCAAATTGTCTTTGAAAATCTTTTTTGTATTACTGAAAAACACTGATTCATTATGAAGACACTTTTTACCAATAAAAATCAAAAATATTGTCTTATTTTGACACATAAGCGCACTAACACATACACTTATGGAATATAGGAAGCATGGGTTGTGATGCAAAGTAATCACAAGCCTTTGCATGGTCATAAAGTAGACCATGCCTTAGAATAAATTCTTGTTATGAGGTCAAGTTTTTCTTTTTAAATACTGCCGTTAAGATGATGACTCGGATTGCAATCGAATTAATAGCAAGCTATTATGACATTGTTTTGAAACATTGGAAACTTCTACTCGAACTTCATTACAGCCTCATACATTATGAATACATTTCTAAGACAAATGTTATCATTTTTCAGAAGACATGGCATTATTACCCCTTTTTATATTTTTCACATTTTTCAATTTTTTTCTTTGGTTTTTAAAGATTTTATATATTTTTTTATTTTAATTTTATAAAAGTTTTCTAAAAAAATGAAAAATCTTTTTGGATTTTATGTTTTTTTTAATATATATACATATGATACACAGGATATCAGAATAGGTACCACTATTCTTCAGCTTCATCTGCCAACTGTTTTAGTGTCTCAGGCGTAAAACTTCACATTCCCACTGTAACACCCCCTTATTTGACATAAGCATCAAAGCTAAACTGGGTATTACTTCATAATAAACATCATAATAATAGAAAAAGATTCAAAAGAACATATTTGAAAAATATAGTTATCATATCAATATTATTTTAGAGTTTTACAAAAGGAGGTCCCAAAATACATATGAATACATAGAGTTTGAATGATAACAAGTTTGGATGTCCTCAAGTCTAAATGCCACTTCCGGCCATAGGTTACTATTACCTGAGATAACATGCTAAAAAATTCAACACAAAGGTTGAGTGAAATTCAAAGTGGGTTTGAAATGTAAACGTTGAATACAAGTCAATGTAATAGTAATAATTGCAATGAATACAATTATCATGGTAAACAATATTATATTATTACACTAAGCTCATGCCAAACACCCGGAGTTCCTCAAATGAAATGCGTCCGCTGGCCATGAATGTACCAGAATCTTGACGGGGAAGTTCAATCCTAATAGATCTATTCACGGCATTCGCGCTTACTTAACAAAGTAATTAACGGTTCATGATAGTGGGGCGGGGGGGGGGGGGGGGGGGTGGGGGGGGGGGGGGGGGGGGGGTGGGGGGGGGGTGGGGGGGGGGGGGGGGGGGGGGGGGGGCCGTGATGCAAATAGTACTTAGCAATAATATATCAATAGCATACAGCTGAAAATACTTTGTATTCATGTTTAGAGAATGTATTCCCACAGTTTAGAAAACATGTAAAGTGGGACCTATGAACTCACCTAATAATGTAGTTGATTGATGTGAAAATTACTCAAAGTGGAAGTAAACAGCTTTGTTTACGCAACCTGGGGAATAAGTCATAATAGGTCGATTGTTTATAATTCAAACTTTATTTCATAAAGTTTAACGTAAATATTCATTTGGTTTATTAACTTGTGAAAACATCGTATCACTGTCTGGGCTATCATAATCTAGAGGTCATGTAGTAAACGTTTGAGGAGCTAAGACACTTTAAATCGTAAATCTAGCAACTTATTTTGAAAGACCGTTTTAAAAGATTGTTTGATGACGCTTTCTCCCCCTCAAATAGCGACCCGTTTTCTGTTTAAAAAACTGTTGTCATTGTTTGAGTGGTCAAATTGTCTTTGAAAATCTTTTTGTGATTACTGAAAACACTGATTCATTATGCGGGGGGGAACCAACTTTTTAACCAATAAAAATTATGATTTGACTTATTTTGACAGCATAACCCACTAACACTACACTTATGAAATAGGAAGCTGGTTTGATGCAAGTAATCACAACCTTTGCATGGTCAAACGTAGACTATTCCTTATAATAAATTCTTTTTATGAGGGTCACGTTATCTTTTGAAATACTTGCCTTTAAGATATGACCGATTGCTATCTGAAATAAAGCAACTATTTATGACATGATTGAAAACATTTGAAACCTTCTACTCGAACTTCATATACAGCCCGTATCATTATTGGAATAACATTTTCTAAAGAACCGTAAATGTTATCGATTTTCAGAAGACATGCCATTATTACCCCTTTTTATATTTTTCACATTTTTCAATTTTTTTCTTTGGTTTTTAAAGATTTTATATATTTTTTTATTTTTTTATTTTGATTTTATAAAAGTTTTCTATAAAAATGAAAAATCTTTTTGGATTTTTTTTTAATATATATACATATGATGCACAGGATATCAGAATAGGTACCACTATCTTCAGCTTTCAGCTGCCAACTGTTTAGTGTCTCACGTAAAACTTGACCTTCCATTGTAACACCCCCTTAATTTGACAAATACAGCGAAGCTAAACTGGGGAATTACTTCATGAATAAACATCATAATCATAGAATATGAATTCAAAAAACATTTTGGAAAATTTATTTTCATTCAATAATTAAATTTTAAAGTTTTACAAAAGAGGTCCCAAAATACATATATAACATAGAGTTTTGAATGAGAACAATTGGATGGTCCATCAAGTACCTAATGCCCACTTCCGTCCATAGGTTACTTAATACCTTAGATAAACATGCTAAAAATTTCAACACAAAGGTTGAGTTGAATTACAGTTTGAAATGTAAAACGTTGAATAACAAGACAATTAATAGTAATAAGTGCAATGAAAAACAATTATCATGTAACAATATTATATTATTAACACTAACCATGCCAAACACCTCGAGGGATTCCTCAACTGAGAATGCGTCCGCTGCCTTGAATGTACCAAATCTGACGGGGAAGTTCATTCCTAATAATCTATTCACAGCATCCGCGCTTACTTAACAAAGTAAGTATACGTTCATGATAGTGGGCCTTATGGCAAAATGGAGGTACTTAGGCAAATAATATATCAATTAACATACAGCTGAAATACTATGTATTCATGTATTATAGAATGACGCCCCACGAGTTTTAGAAAACATGTAAGGTGGACTATGAACTCACCCTTAATAAGGTAGTTGATTGATGTGAAAAATTAATTCTATGGAAGTAAACATCTTTGTTTCGCAACCTGGTAATAAGTCAAGTAAATTCGATTGTTTATAATTCAAACTTTATTTCATAAAGTTTAACAGTAAATATTCATTTTGGTTTATCTAACTTGTGAAAACATCGTATCCTGTCCGCTATTCATAATCTATGAGGTCATGTAAGGTAAACGTTTGAGAGCAAACACTTTAAATCGTAATCAAGCAACTATTTTGAAAGACCGATAAAAAGATTCTGTTTGAATTGACGCTTTCTCACCCTCAAATATGCGACCCTTTTCGTTTATAAAAAACTGTTGTCATTGTTTGAGTGGTCAAATTGTCTTTGAAAATCTTTTTGTGATTACTGAAAACACTGATTCATTATGAAGACAACTTTTTACCAATAAAAATATGATTTGTCTTATTTTGACACATAAGCGCACTAACACATACACTTATGGAATATAAGAAGCATGGGTTGTGATGCAAAGTAATCACAAGCCTTTGCATGGTCATAAAGTAGACCATGCCTGAGAATAAATTCTTGTTATGAGGTCAAGTTTTCTTTTTGAAATACATCCTTATGATGATGACAGGATTGCTTATCTGAATTAAAAGCAAGCTATTTATGACATTTTTTGGAAAACATTTGGAACTTCTACTCGAACTTCATTTACAGCCACGTATCATTATTGAATGACCATGTTCTAAAGACCGTAAATTATCGATTTCAAAGACATGCCATTATTGCCCTTTTTATATTTTTCACATTTTTCATTTTTTTCTTGTTTTTTTAAAGATTTATATATTTTTTATTTTTTTAATTTTGATTTTATAAAAAGTTTTCTAAAAATGAAAAATCTTTTGGATTTATGGTTTTTTTTTAATATATATCACATATGAATACACAGAATCAGAATAGTACCACTATCCTTCACTTCATCTACCAACTGTTTTAGTGTCTCATGCGTAAAACTTCACATTCCTAGTGTAACACCCCCTTATTTGACATATAGCAGCGAAAGCTAAACTGGGGTATTACTTCATGAATAAACAGTCATAATCATAGAAAATGATTCAAAAGAGACATTTTGGAAAATTTAGTTATCATTCAATATTATTTTAGAGTTTTACAAAAGGAGGTCCCAAAATACATATGAAAACATAGAGATTGAATGATAACAAGTTTAGATGTCCTCAAGTCTAATGCCGCGTCCATAGGTTACTTAATTACCTGAGATAAACATGTAAATTTCAACAACAAAGGTTGAGTGAAATTCAAAGGTTTGAATGTAAACTTAAACAAGTCAATTAAATAGTATAATTGCAATGACTACAATTATCATGTAAACAATATTATATTATTACACTAAGCTCATGCCAAACACCCGGAGTTCCTCAAATGAAATGCATCCGCTGGCCATAAATGTACCAGAATCTGGACGGGGAAGTTCAATCCTAATAGATATATTCACGGTATTCGCGCTTACTTAACAAAGTAATTAACGGTTTCATGATCGTGGGCCTTATGCAAATGAGGTACTTAGGCAATAAGATATCAAGATAGCATACAGCTGAAACATACTTTATTCATGATTAAGAATGTATCTCCCCCACGGAGTTTAGAAAACATGTAAAGTGGACCTATGAACCACCTTAATAAGGAGTTTATTATGTGGGGAAAATTAATTCAAGTGAAGTAAAACACTTTGTTACCAACCTGGGTCAAAAGTCAATAATAACGATTGTTTAGAATTCAAACGTTATTATAAAGTTTACATAAATTTTCCATTGGTTTTATTAAGTTGTGAAAACATCGTATCACTGTCCGGGCTATCATAATCTAGAGGTCATGTAGTAAACGTTTGAGGAGCTAAGACACTTTAAATCTTAAATCTAGCAACTTATTTTGAAAGACCATTTTTAAAAGATTGTTTGATGACGCTTTCTCCCCCTCAAAAAAGCGACCCGTTTTCTGTTTTAAAAAACTTTGTCATTTTTATGTCAAATTGTCGTTTAAAACTTTTTGTGATTACTAAAAACCACTGATTCATTATGAAGACAACTTTTTACCATTAAAAAAGATGATTTGCTTATTTGACCACATAACGCACTAACATAGGTTTATAACATAATGGTTGGATACAAGTTAACGTAAATGGTAATAATTGCAACGAATACAATTATCATAGAAAACAATATTATTGCTCTAAGCTCATGACACCAAAACGTTAACATGGAAGTCATATCAATGACATTTAAGGAACGAATGTCCTTCTGGAAAGGTAATTTGCCAAATTACCTATTATTCTCAAATATAGTGCGCTTGGTTACCTCACTAGTAAACACAAATGGGATTCGTCAATCCCGATAGATCTATCCATAATATTCGCGTTCACACACAAGTGATTAATGGTTCATGATATAAAGGATATTGGCAATGGAGGTAACTTAGGCAATAATTTATCAGGATAGCATACAGTTGGAAAATACTTATATTCATGGTTTATAGCATGTATCTCCCCACGGGGTTTGGAAAACATATAAAGGTGGGACTATGAACTCACCTTAATAGGAAAATATGATTGACGTCAAAAGTGACTCAAATGGAAATAAACGGCTTCGGCACGCAACCTGGGGTAATATGTCAAGTCTTAGTTTTATATTTCAAAACTTTATTCCATAAAGTTTAACGTAAATATTAATTTGGTTTATTAACTTGTGAGAATATCGTATCACTGTTCGGGCTATCATAATCCAGAGGTCATGTAGTAAACGTTCGAGGAGCTAGGTCACTTTAAATTGTAAATACAACAACTCGTCAAAACATTTACCCAAATGAAAGCCGCTCACATGAAATTCTCTAGTAACGTGATACGTTATAGTTTAAATGATAAGATTTTATCTTTTTAAGTTTCTTCAAAAGCTAGTAGATGATAAATTATGTTAAATATATAACATAATTATTTTTATATGTTTCGATCGATGAATGAAACGATAAAAGTGTCGGGTTTTTAATAAAATTGAGTCTTATAATGTTTAAATATATTTTTATTATTTAATATAAAAATATTACATTTTATACCCTCAAGAATTTGAAAATGGCAATATATACCCTTGGTATATATTATTTTACAATTTTTAACCCCTTTATATATATTTTAAGGATTTAACCCTTAACTTTAGAGTTTGGCAAAACAGGCCCTTGTAGTTTAACTTTAGAGTAATTACATTTTTGGCCCGAAAGTTTAAAAGTTTCAAAAGTTACAATATATACCCCTAAAGGACAATTCGATTTGCATTTTTAGTCCAAATTTCATATACTTCGTGTTTTTAATTTCGAAATCAATTTGCAGCATAAAGCTTATCATAATAAGCTAAAATAAGTTGGTTTTATAAGCTTAAAGTTTATGAAATGAGCTTATTAGCTCGAAAACTCAAAAAGGGTGCGTTTGGTTTTGAAACTAGGACCCGATGGGTTAGAGCTTTTAGGGTTTGTTTCTAAGCTTATTAAAATGATATTATAGCTTATTAAAGTAGCTTATAAAGTCAGCTTATAGCTTATAGCTTATTAGGGTTTCGAAAGAAAAAAAAAGTTTTTAGGGTTTATAAGGTGCGTTTGGTTTAGGAAAACCAAACGAATGGCTTAGGGTTTATGGGCTTATTTCATGTGATCATGAAAGATGTATAGGAGCTTATTAATATCAGAATAAGCTTAAGCTAGCTTATTTATAGGGTTCGAATGGATTAGGGTTTTCAAAATGGGTCATTTAGGGCACGGTCTGGATTAGGAGTTTCCAAAATGGTTTAGCTTGATCAAATGGTTAAAACAAAGCTTATACATGATCTAAAACATGACAAGAGCTTATAAAACAAGTTGTAAGACTTACAAGAGTTTGAAATGGGTCGAAATGGTTGATAATGGGTCAAAATCCTTAGGAGATGAATCAAGGACTCTTCTTCTCTTATTCCTTGGTTCTAAAATAGCTTAAAGAACTTTCCTTTCTTCCTTAGCTTGGCTAGAACCTAATTTTGAAGTAGGGTTTAGTTTAATGGTGAGTTTTGGAAGCATGCATGGTTTTGAGTTTATATAAGGCTCGAAACTTGGAGTGGTGGCCAAGGTTTAGCAAGGTAACTAATGAGAGCTAGGGACATAGCTTGGAGAGGTGTTTAAGGGTTGGAGGGCTCGGTTCACCAAGGAGGTGACAAGGAGGTAGTGAGGTGGTGGCATGGTAGTGAAAGGGGGATGACTAGGTGGTTTACTTGGAGTACAAGGTGGTGACAAGGTGTGGAAGGAGCTAGCTAGGTTAGGACTTGGTTTAAAAACTAGTTAGGGGGTTTCAGGTTTGCTAGGGTTTCGGTTTAGGGTTAGGGTTAGATTAGGACAAGTGTGTGGAGTGAAATGAAGGAAAAATGGTGTTTAAATATGGTGCATTTGGGACTTGTAACTCGTGCTAGAAAGGTAGTACGAAATTCCTATAGATTTTAGAGGGAAAATAGCTTAATTTGAATGTTGTGCATAATCGGGTTGTACCTAGGGCTTAATGGAGTTGTATTAGGTTTTTGGAGGGAAAAGATATTCAAAAATTATGTATTGTAACCTTGTACACAAGCCTTATAAGTTTGAACATTTGCATTGTATGGAAACATCACATGTAGTCGGGGTTTTGATATCAACGTTAACGTATAAAGTCCGTTTTTTAATAACGTTATGAATAGTACGTTAAATAGATAACGTATGTGGTAAAAGTGAATATTAGAACATATTACTTGACATATTATAGCGTTCACTTGATATAAACGTTGATGGAATTGGCATTGGTAGGTGCGTGAGCTTGTTTACTTTAGAAATGTAAGTTACGTTACATAATGGTTGGAATAAAACAAAAATATATTCGTGAAAATGGTTATATTTAATATAATAGGTGGAAATTACACTGAGGAAAATTATGGGTTGTTATATTTCGACACCTCAGAATTAGCAAAACCTTATACGCACACATATTCGAGATCATGTTCGAAGAATTAAAAAGCTTAAATCTATTCTGAGAGAATCAACTTCAAGGCTTTTAAAACTATGAAAGTATTTCCAAACATTCCTAAGTCTTTTACAAACTATAAGGTGTTGGCAATATTGATCGAATGTAGTTTAAAGCCTGAATTCACTAAGTCTTAAAGTGCAAATAAGTCCATAAAGTTTTAAACAAATGACATTTAAAGCTCTTATAGTTAATATAAATTAACTCCCCTTGAAATTGTGATCCATCATTATCAAAAACTTTATCCGTTTATTCTGTGACTTATTTTGAAAGACCGTTTTAAAAGATTATTTGATGACGGTTTCTCCCCCTCAAATAGCGACCCGTTTTCTATTTAAAGAGTTGTTGTCATTGTTTGAGTGGTCGAATTGTCTTTGAAAATCTTTTTGTGATTACTGAAAACACTGATTCATTGTGAAGATAACTTTTTACCCATAAAAATAAGATTTCTTTTATTTTGACACATAAGTGCACTGACACGTACACTCATGGTAATATAGAAAGCACGGGTTGTGTTGCAAAGTAAACACAAGCCTTTGCATGGTCATAAAGTAGACCATGCCCGAGAATAAATTCTCGTTGAGAGGTCAAGTTTCCTTTTTGACGGAATACTTGCCTTTAAGATGATGACCGGATTGCTATCTGAAATAATAGCAAGCCATTTGGCATGTTTTGAAAATATTTGAAACTTCTGCTCGAACTTCATTTACAGCCTCGTATCATTATTGAATGACATTTCTAAGACCGTAAATGTTATCGATTTTCAGAAGACATGCCATTATTACCTCTTTTTATATTTTTCTCATTTTTTAATTTTTTTCTTTGGTTTTTAAAGATTTTATATATTTTTTTATTTTTTTATTTTGATTTTATAAAAGTTTTCTAAAAAATGAAAAATCTTTTTGGATTTTATGTTTTTTTTAATATATATACATATGATACACAGGATATCAGAATAGGTACCA